>CAJUYH010002980.1:0-35821 GCA_910591685.1 Galerucella tenella
TAGCCATATTCTACAGTTAGGCAAATAGATAACAATTTACCTTTATTTTTGAAAAATTTCTAATTTTACATCGTTTCAGTTTCTTAAAATTTTGCAGCAATATAATTAATTTTTTACGTTTATCTTTAGGAACCGAGATAGTAAGTTCCCGAGAGTTAAACTTAAAACCTAAGTAAATACATGAATTGTATGAGATAAACGAATTCTTTTCATATTTTATAACGAAACCCAAATATTTCAAGATCGATACTGTTTGTGATATATTTAGTAAACACTCTTTTCATATTCATTGCCAGCAATAAAAATATCATCTAAACAGATAACTGAAAGAAATTCCTTTTTTCTAAGATAAGGAACAACCGGTTTTAAAAGTTTCCTAAATATCATAGGAGCTACATTTAAGCCAAAGCATAGACAATTATACTCATAAATATTGTCGTTAAATTAAAACCTTAAATATTTCTTATGTCTTTCGTGAAACGGGACCAAACAATATGCCTCCTGTAAATCCATCTAAGCCATAAAATTATCTCGATTAATAAGAATTGCAGCCACCCTGTGGTCTTCTAATTTAAAATGAGATGTTTCTATATATTGATTTAAATTTTTAAAGTTCAACATAAAACGAGAAGTACCATCTTTCTTTGCAGTTGAGAAATACTTTGATAAAAATTGATCTTTACAAGCTTGAACTTTAGAAATAGACCCAGATTTTAACATTTTTCCTATAGAATGTATGATTGATTCTCTTAAGGACCATTTTGGCTCTTTAGGCGAGACAGCCTGTGAAGGTTTATTAATGAAAGGTAATTTAACACCGTTTACCCAAGACAGGATTTGCTTATTATTAGTTATTTCTCTCCAATGCGACAAAAGATATTGTAACCTTCCTACTGATCTGCCTACTTCTACTTCCAGCGATACCTCCTTAGTGGAGATCTATTTACTTACTGTATGGAAGACTGTTTATTGGTTTTTTCATTTTTGAGTCTATCCACCAAATCTTCCCCAAGCAGCCATTCATCACTGGTTGACTGTGATAATACCTCTTTCCAATCCTTGTTTAGGTTTAGAGAAACTAAATCCCTCCAAGTTACACTTTCTGAGTGGTGAAGATCAGACAAAAGCCGACCGGCATCGCTAAGACGTTCAATACTGGCCTTATTGTCCTCCCCCTCCTCCTGTTTCTCCAATAAATCGGATATAACGGATCCTATTGCGGAAAGAGTTGCACCGAGAAGAAGCTGCTTCGTGAAAAGAGGCTCCTCTCTTTTTATTATAGGCTCATTATATAATGGCCTGCATTACCATAAGGTTTACTTTCGGTGTCTCCAAAAACCGACTATTAGCGGGCGCTGGATATATTAATTAGCGGGCGCTGGATATATTAATTAGCGAGCGCTGGATATATTAATAATTTATTAATAATTTTTCCTTTCTCTCGGAATCCAACCCGGATTTAACAATATGAAGCCTCACTTAGCATTGATAAAATATCCTCGTTAAGATACACGTAGTCGAAGCTGATTTACCAGTTGCTCCGTCGGTCGGTGTGGTAGTCGCATTTTCCTGATAGGGTTCAGCTTCCTGAGGCCCATCCTCCTCTGCATAGAGGAGAGAAGGGGTATAGAGTAAAAACATTGAAACCACTTGGATCGGAAAATTCTGTTATCAAAAACAGAAATCCTGTCATCAAAAACAGGCTCGGGTCAATTTTATAGTGTTGTGATGAAACATATAGGCATGGCACGACGTCAAAGCGTGCCCAAACTGATGTGTGCGTTCCATCAAAAGAACAACAACACATTCTGCTATCAAAAGCAGGTACTCTGATATCAAAATCAGACAACACATCCCAATGTCTGGCATATTTAACACCTAAAATATGTATCTGTGGGCATGAGAAAAATAAAAAATTAATTACCTTCACTTGAAACTCGTACCGAGAGTATCCCTGAAATCCATCAAAAACATAAATCCTGTCATCAAAAACAGGCTCGGGTCAATTATAGTGTTGTGATAAACCATAGGAATGGCACGACGTCAAATCGTGCCCAAACTGATGTGCGCGTTCCATCAAAAGAACAATAACACATTCTGCTAGCAAAAGCAGGTATTCTGATATCAAAATCAGACAACACATCCGATTGACCAACATATTTAACACCTTCACTCGAAACTTGTTCCGAAGATGTATCCCTGGAATACATTATCATAAACGACGTCTACGACTTCTTTCTAAAGAGGAATTATAATCCGAACTAGAACACAAACGTTTCGACCTAGGCTTATGCCTTTCTAAGCAGTCCATTCTTTGTTTAAATTTTTTTTTTTGACTTCGCGATCCTTTACGGATTGCACAAAAAACACTTGATTATTCCAAGAAATACGAACTTCACAAGAAATAATCGTTATGATGTGATTTCTAACGCACAAAGATGAAGACTGAAGTGCGATAGGCACCCCGGGGGCGAGCGGCAAGAAGGTTTTTTGTTTACTTTAAAATATGTGACGATAACGCCAGAGTTGAGGGTACTACATAGCATCTTATTTACGAGACGAGGCCGAATATAATCATGCATATAGTAATGATAGTCATCCTTCAATTTTTCAAAAATTGTTATCAGAAACAAAAAATTTCCTTAAATCACATCCCGAGTTAATTGTTACTAAATCAGACAAAGGTAATGTAACGGTAGTTATGTTAAAAGATGATTATTTAAAGTTATCCCAAGATATAATTGATAACGACTCTTCCTATATTTCTCTCCCAAAAGATCCTAGTAATGGAATTCAAACAAAATCAAATGCTTTAGTTAAGAGATTATACAATAAGAGACAAATTGATGAAATAACTAGGAAAAAATTAACATCTTATAATTCTGTAATAGCAAAATTTTACACTCTTCCAAAAATTCATAAACCGACCTTAAGTATGAGACCCATAGTTGCATCAATTAACTCTCCAACTGAGTTAATTGCTACTTTTCTCACCAATATTTTGACAAAAGCATAATATAATGCTGATAATGAATATTTCATTAAGGACTTTTTTCAAGTGTTTGAACTATTTAACAGGAAGGTTCTTCCTCATGACTATGTTTTGGTCAGTCTGGATGTGGTTTCACTTTTTAGTAATGTTTATTTAGATACAGTCATACGGTCAATACACAAACATTGGTCTTCAATCAGTGTCGAGTGTAATATTGACTATGATATGTTCATTGAATTGATTGAATTCCTTTTCAGTTCCACTTGTTTCTCTTTTAATAATAAATATTATAAACAAATATTTGGTACACCTATGGGAGCTAGCATTTCTCCTATATTAGCTTGCTATGTTATGGATCATTTGTTGGATGTGGTCCTTCCTGTACTTCCTTTTAACGTCCCTTTCATCAAGAAATATGTTGATGATATTATTCTTGCTTGTCCCAAGGATTCCACTGATGATCTCCTTTTTATTTTCAATAGTTATGATCCTTATATCCAGTTCACTCTTGAAATGGAAAACTCTAATATGGCCGTACCCTTTCTTGATACTCTTTTCACCAGGTCACCTGATAATGTGATTATAATTGATTGGTATAGAAAAGTAAGTAGCTCTGGGAGATATCTCAACTACAATTCTTACCATAAATTTAGCATTAAGGTGAATTTGGTCAAACAAATGGCAACCAGAGTTATGAGTCTTTCCGACCCCATTTTCAAAGATAAGAATCGTGACATACTTTTCAATTTGTTCCTTGATAATTCCTATCCCAAATCCTTATTAAGAAAGATCATTTTCAATACATCATCTGTTTTAGCAGATAATCCATCACTTCCAATAGTTGAAGCAGGTGTAACTGATCAGAATGCTTTCTCTATCTCTGAAATAGTTCCCTCTTCTTTTTCTACAGTCTCTTTACCGTACATAAGGGAAGTTACTCCCAGACTTACTAAGATTTTTTCACAATACTTAGACAATATTAAATTTGCTTGTAAGAGTTCCTTAGTGTTGAAATCTATATATAATCCTTTAAAAGACAAAATACCTATCTCTGATAATAGTAACGTAGTATATAAGCTTTGTTGCAAAGACTGCAGCTCTACATATATTGGCCAAACCTCTCAGAAATTGTCCTGTCGTGTATCTCTCCATTAGAGTGATATAAGACTTCATCCTGAAAGATGTTCTCTTGCTAATCATGTTTCCTCTTTAGACCACAGAATTGATTTTGAAGGGATTAAGATCCTATCAAAAGAAAATAATTACAATAAAAGAAGAAATGTCTTATATATTTCAAGAGGATGACCGGATTAATAAGAAAACAGACATTCAAAACTCAAGTAATCTTTATTCCCTCCTTTTAACCTTAGATAAACATAATTTTCATAAACATTCAAATAATAATTACAATATTTTTTAATTAAACTTTGGTACCTCCCCCGTATTCTAATATATTTTCAATTATTTTTGATAAAGTCATTACTTCTTCTTCTTTTTACTGTATCTCGTATAAAAGAAGATCTATTCTTAAACTATTTTCGATAATTAGTCGAATTCCACGTGTTTGTGTGGATTCTTCACTTTGTTTTAAAATGAATTTTTATATTTTAACTTTTTAATTATTTTACAATGTGACTGTTATGTGACTACAACTAGGGCTCTTAAAGCCATTTGGATTGTTTTTTCTTGAAATAATTTGCTTAATGCTCTTCCCGATTATAACATCAAGGATACATTCTCGATTAGCGTAAGTTATAAAACTGTGTAGCGAGCTGTTTTGTAAATTATGTCTTTTCTCACTTTTGTAGTTCCCTGAAGATGTGAATAAATATTTACGAAAGCTTGGAAATCAAAAAAAGAGTACTCTTTTCCTTCATTATTGCTGCTTACCTCAATATTTGTCTGTTTGTATATGTATATAAGTATATATATATAAATGTTTCGGTGTGTGTATGTATATGTACAATTCCTTCACTAATTAATCGAAAGGAACTTCGTTCCATCCGGGTGTCCCGTGACACCTCTCAAGTTTTTTTAACTCATCAATGGAAATCAAAAATCACTATGAAACGTCAATTGCAAACCTAAATTGCCAAATTGAAACCGACAAACAGATATCACAGAACAAGTAAAATTGTATTGTTTCGTGTTTAACCTTAGGTTAACTCTGATGGTAAACTTTTCAAATGTTAACCATTTGGTGAACGTGTTACAACAACCTTTTTGAAGTTAACCAATGGTTAACTGTAACAATGGTTTAACCTACCGATCTACAACACATCCTTAATTTTTATCCATAATTCTATCCTTAGAGATCCGAACAGTTTCATTCTTTTGAATATTCTGAAGTATATTTTTAAATCCTTCACTCAAATCCAGGATTTACGTCTAGTCTGACGGCCAATGAGTGTTTGCTTCAACGAATTCCGAGTTGTAGAAAATAGAGTGTCTGGAGTTTTAGTTGTCACTGGCGCCAACATCGGAATTCATTTAACTACAGGAGGTTACGTAATGGACACAAAATGGCCAATACTGCTCCATAAATGAGAAAATTGACACCATCTATAAAACAATATGATCGGGAGAATATTAGATATATTATTTGTACTTGTTAGTGGAATTGGAATTAGGTTTTTAATAAAGGACCCAGCAGGGACTTCATGGAAAAGTGGTCCTGGTGGTCAAATGGGGTGTTAGGCTGATATCAGCCGATATTTTATTACAACATATTAGTATTTCTTTACAAAAATTAATCTAGACATATTTTAAATTGAATTACAGTTAGAAAACTGGAAATTAAGAGTTCCTCTATGTTTGCAACTTTCACTACAGATACGTCACAAATCTGAAAATGAAGTTGGCCACTTTATGATTATATGTTTTATGGACTAATAGCCAGTTAAAAATACTACCACTAACTATTAACATTGAAAAAAACAGATTTTTGTTGAGTTCAACACCTCATTGGCTGGAATTTTAATATGTTGATCTCGATTGAATGTTAACATTGCGGCAACAAAAATGTGCGAGCAGCAGAGGTAATTGGCTGTCAAAACTAGTTTCCAATAAACGACGAGATAGTAAAGTTTAGTCTTGAGGAGAGACTACAATTTTAAGAGACATTGTTCAGTCGCCACTACCTTGTAAAATGATTTTAAAATACGAGATAAAATATTACTTACAGGTCGCGGCAAATGGTTTATGTTATGCGACGCACCGATCACTTTAGCTTTCATATCGTTATTTATGTCAACAATTTTCACTTTGTCTTCTTGTATGAATATCTAGCTAAGGTGAACTTCGCAAACTTTCTGATCTCCTCCTTCGTTGCCACAAATTTCAACGTGAAAGCCACACTTTTGGACTTTAGTGAGTTTTTCCGTTATTAATGGTTACTTAACAAACAAAGGGTGATTCAAGATCGAGATATTTTCGGATACCAATAGAATTTAATCGATGGAATATTAGTTCAGCGTCTGCTCTGTCGCCTTGAGCAGGAAGTTCATGGACTCCGTTTTATATAAGAAGAAGCCACGTCGTGAAGTTTGCCAACTGTCTTGCGCGGAAATCAAAGTCGGTCTTGTTTATCTATGTAGCAATTTCTTGCCATTGGCGCTACAAACGAACATCGAAAGTGTTTTCATGTACTAGTGTCCATTGGGAGAAGTAGAATTCGATAGATGGCGCTCTGAAATGTCAATGTCATCTTAGCAACGAGTAAAACAAATCAGCTGCCGTATAAGGCCTTTGTTTTTTGTGGTTTTATTTTGCTGTTTTAGTTATTTTCAGTGTGTGTTTTGTGAAACTTTTGCTTTTTCTTTGATTGTGCTTTACTATTTTGTGTTGTTGAACAAAATTTCAACTCCTAATATTTTTATTTTTGGAGTAGAAGGTATGGTTGATATTTGTGAGCAGTACAACAAGCGTTCAATTAACTGTTTAGTTTCAGGTCTGATTTCGTGTTTTTATTTTATTTTTGATATAGGTTAGGTTAGGTTTGTGGTGAGTGGGCCCTCCACTGCGACTCGCAAGTCATATCTACAAAACTTGCAGGAAATGTACGTTAGTATTGAGTAATATTTTAAATCTTTGATGCCGACTTATTTTCTCTTTGATCTGCAATGAAAACAAAAAATAGAATAACATAACCTCTCCATAATATCTCTGATTATATAAGAATATTACCTCATCAGAAATGATTACAGTTGAGTTAAATAGAAAAACACATTTTTAAACTTGTCACTGACACAAAATTTAACTAATAAAGTGCGAATTTACGGTAATTACGTTGACTTGCATATAATACAAAAACAATGCAAGGCGAATTATTTTACTCGTTGCGGCAGTTACAATTTTTTCCGCCAGAGGTCTCATTGAATTCTACTCCGCCCAATTCTATGTGAAACTATCTCGAACTCGAATGTCAATTTAACAAATTCCACTAATTACTTATTTAGAAATCTAAGATCCGTTCTTACACAAAAACAAATGATTATGCTGTATTATGCACAAGTAGAATCCCGTCTGAGGTATGGCATATCTTTCTGGGGATTGTCTACCAATTCTAAAAACGTCTTTGTGTCACAAAAAAGAATAATTCGTTGTATTGCTGGTGTCTCTCGGCTAACTGGTTGTAAAGAACTTTTTAAAAAATTTAAAATATTAACGGTGCCCTGTTTGTTTATTTTAGATGTTTGTGTTTTTATATATAACAGCATAGGTACGTGATTTTAAAACTAACTACCAGATGCATAATATTAATACAAGACGATGTGATAATCTGTCTTTGACTTTTCCTAAAAGTAATATTACTTTCAAATCCCCTCCTATAATTGGACAACGACTTTTTAATAAATTACCATTACATATTAAATCAAGTAAAACAATAAAATCGTTCAAAAGTTTACTCAAAACGTTTTTAGTAGATATGTGTTACTATTCAGTCGATGAGTTTTTAAATTTGTAAGAACTTTGTGTATTATTATACTATATTTTTTACTATGCGTTATTTTTACTCTACTTTTAGACTGTACTAGTTAGTTAGTTAGGTTAGATTTTAAGAAAACTTCTGACGAATTTTATACAAACTTTGTTTGTCATTCAAAAAATAAAGAATTTTATTTTTATTTTATTTTTAATATGGCGCTGGTTTTGACAACAAGTTCACGCATACGACTCCAACTTCAAGTGAAACGTGAAACGAATTCTATCAAATATTCAGAAATCTGCCGAAAATGCTATAACTTGCCATAACATATTTATTTTTCCGCCGTCCAGAGGGCCTCATTGGCGGATGACTGACATTTGATACTCAAATTCCGACTAACAGCAGACTAATGTTTCTTTTTCAAGTTTAAAATAGTAAATTCAAAGGGTTAAACAGTGAAATTCAATTTTTTTTCAAGAAATTCCAAACATTTCTTCCAAGCTTGCAAAATTTTATCCAATACAGACACCGTCACCAATTTTTTTCCTTCGAATAGCATTTTCCCAATTTTTCAAAAGTTCTGGTATTCTACCAATATTTTTTGTACTTTAGTAGTAGTTTTTTGGACTTTAGTAGTCCTATAAGAAAAATATTGAGTATTTAATACCATGTTAATATAATAGTGCAATTTGAATGCACAATGCACCGAGGACAAAATAGCATTTCTCCCGAATGGTATATACTATTTTTTCCACGGTCTCATTAACTTAAAAACACATATTTTGTCATTATGAAGTAAGTAGCACCAGAATTATTGTATTAGGATTTGAGCATTTACTTAGTAGTCGTTGAGTTATTGTCATAGCTACAAAATGAACAAACAAAAAGAATTGTCAAATTAAGGTGCTAGCTTGGTTCAGTTTAAAGTTTGCTTAGTGCACAATGAATAATTGTGGGTCGGAAGAGATTGTGGACATTTTATTTAAATATCAATAAATAATTTCAATGTTCCCTTTTTTTTGCATGAAAAACGTTATCCATAATGTCAACTCCCTTGGGAATAATGGACTACTTCTGTTTTGATTTTTATGACATAGAAACTAATTTCTACTCCCGGTCGTGGAAAAAAGTAATAATTTACCAACTATTTGAGAATTTTTGGATATAACATGAATATTTTCGGTTTTTATCCAATATTTTCTTACACACATTTATTGTACATTGTTTCTTCAACAGTCCTAAATGAGCTAAGTTCAGAGTTTACATTGTTTTGCTGGACTAAGCGAAGCAGATGGATTCCTAATAATTGCAGATATTGAAAACAGTTACTTACTGAAGTTTTCAAAGGAACGGAACGGAATAAAGTGGAAACAAGGAAAAAATAATAAAATAACAATAGTGGATGCGGTAACAAAAATAAGTACACTTTGGCAAGTTTATCTGAAGCCATGAAAGGAATGCTGTCGAAAATATTCGATATTGCCACTCTCAACTATGAAGAAGCTAAAGTGCTAAGTATGTAGTGATACTAATAAGAAAAGGGACTTTTTATTAGTAACAATAGGATTAAACGTAAATTCTTTAATGTGCTTGTTTCCTTGGATTTTTTCTATTAACATTATTTTTTCAATTTATGAGAATTAAAAGATGAACACTTTTCAAAGTTTGTTAAGGGCTTCTTTAAGCTCTGGCAGCGTTGAACGAAAACACCCTTCAAATTACATAATTGGTGATTTTTATCGAAAGGCTTGACCAGCTGACTTCTTATTGGCAAGCGCGTGCGTGTGTTCTTCCCTCTCACTTCCTAAATTGACTGATATTGATTTATCCAGTGGCGTTGGTATTGTCAGTGACCTGTATTTTTTCAGTTTTACTTGGTAAAATAGGTACCGTACGCCATTTGTACGTTTATGACAGATATGCGCCATGTTTTCTCGCCTCTTACCGATGCCCCGTAGGTTCAGATAAACTTGCCAAACTATATCCATCTGCCAGAAATGTCAAATGTGGAAATTATCAGCTGGGGTGAGTTCGAGAACGTCACACTGGTTGAAATTTTGCACTTGATTGGTGGGGGTAAAGGGCGATCGTAGTGCGACGCTCCATCGAATGAGTTCTTGAACGGATTTACCTTCTTGTGGTAAATATTATTGTTCACTTTTTAAGTTTTTCTATTTTAAATGTAAAGTAGATAATATGGATAAAAAACGTATCGCATTGATGGGGAAAACAGTGGCTTGAAGGGATGTTTGTATGTATGTGTGTGTTTTGAGGAGACATTCACTGAGACCTAAAAGATCTATTGTGCCCCCTTACTTCTACTCCGTTTCTGAGGAGAGTCTCAGAAACTAGTAGTTCCTTTAGTCCTATTTCCCGGAAGAATTTTAGGATGTCTGCAGGCTTCAACTTAGGCAAATGTTCCTCTTCTATCCAGTAATCTCCTAGGTGCTGTGCTCTAGGATTCTGAAGTGCTGTTCAGATGGAAAGTATGTGGATGGAGGTTTCTTCTTCCATTCCACAAAATCTGCATTCTTCTTCCTCCACTATTTTGAGCTTTTTCAGGTGCCCATTCAGGCGACAATGTCCCGTTAGGATCCCTGTCAAAACTCTTAGCGCAGTTTTACTCTGACTCATGCATTCTTTTGATCTCAACAGGTTGTAGTCACCCAGAAGAGTCTTTGATTGTATAAGCCCTACTAGATCTTCCAAATGGTCAGATCCTCTCTTTTTCTTGGCTTTACTTATTTCTTCCAATATTACATTGGGGCTGATTCCGCAAAAGGGTTCAGGTCCCCAGAAAGGTATTTCAGTCCCCCTCTTTGCTGGTTCATCTGCTATTCTTCTATTCCAGTGTGTCCTGGAATCCATAGTAAGGTATGTTGTTCTCTCCTAGTTCATTGAGTTTGTCTAGGAATTCCCACACCATTTTGGAACTGATTACACAAGAGCTCAGTGCCTTAATGGCTGCTTGACTATCCGACATTATGATAATACTTTGTCTTCTGTATCCTTTATCAATATTGAACTGGGCGCACTTTCTTATGGCGTGGATTTGCGCTTGAAATATACTTGCTTTTGAGCCGTCTGTGTACCATTGAATGGCATTCTTTCCAAGTCCGGTAATGGTATTTGGATCCCATTCCTTCTTGTTGCTCATTTCCGTAACGAATTTCTTTGAAAAGTTATACTTTTTCATCATACCGTCTTGTGGCATGTCCCAGGTTGTCTGATTTCTAAGAAGTGAGGAGGTAGTTTTTTATTAATGATTCCCTCTTTACTTAGTCTGTATCTTGTTCTTTCTGCAAGACTTTCCACCACCATATGTAAATGGGTGAGGTTGAGAATCACTTCCATGGCTGCCGTTGGGCATGTTCTCATTGCTCCTGTAATGCATATACAGGCTAGTCTTCGAATTTTGGAGAGGTTTTCTCTCGTCGTCAATAGCCTAGTTCTTCTACTCCACGCAATGGTTCCATAAGTGATGATTAGTCTCACTATGGCAATGTACATCCAGCTTAGGATTTTTGGGTTACAGCCCCAGTTTCTTCCTGCCAGATTTCTGCACACCATTATAGCCATTTTTGCCTTGTATGTGATCTCCTTTCCGTGTTTGTTCCACAGGAGTTTACTGTCTAGAGTTAAACCTAGATACTTGACTTCTTGTCTTCATTCAATCTCGTTCCCATCAAGTTTTATGGTTTTGAGGTTGAGTTTTCTTTTCTTAGTGAAGGCTATCAGGATGGTTTTAGTGGGGTTGATGCCAAGTCCCACTTACCTACACCAGCTATTTGTATAGTTCAGACCCTTTTGTACAATATTGCAAAGGGTGTTTTCGAATTTCCCCCTGGCTGTTATGACAATATCGTCGGCATATCCTTGGCAGGATATTCCTAGATCCGTCAAAACACACAGGAGTTCGTCAACCGTCAGACTCCACATTAATGGAGATGCTACTCCTCCCTGTGGGCATCCTCTGGTAGTGCAGATGGAGACAATGTCTTTGCTCATCCTCGTCTCTGCCATTCTTGTGGTGAACGGTTCCGACATCCATTTGGATGTTGTGCTGTCTACACCTCTTCTGTTCAATGCTCTTCTGACTGCCTCATGTGGAGTATTGTCAAAAGCTCCTTCTATGACCAAAAATGCACATACTACAGTTTCTTGGTTGTCTAGAGCACCTCGGATATCCTCCGTCAGTTGTACCAGTGCAGTCTCCGTAGATCTGCCTGCCCGGTAAGCATGCTGACATGGGTGGATAGGTAGTCTCTCTAGGATTTCCGTTCTAATATGGTTATCAATAGCCTTCTCCATCGTTTTGAGTACAAACGATGTTAGACTAATTGGCTAAGCTAAGACGGGGGATAGAAAAAAAGCACCTAATGTCAAAAAATGTCTTTTTTATCTTAGGTAACGTTTTAAAAACATCCAATGGCGGGTCGTCGTGAACAACCCTGTTGTCAACGTAATGGTTTTATATTTTCTTACATTTATTTCCAAATCATTACCTCTTTGTATCTAATCCGGATGTAATGTGAATTGAATTTTCGTAAACGGTTCAAGTTACAAGATGTCCTTTTTTTACTTTTCACACATAATTTATACTTCTAAAGTGGGTAAAAGTAATTAATTTCGGTCGGTTGTTTTGTTACACTTTATAGAAAGCAATACTTTCTCAGTAATTAATAGTTTTTTAAACTTTTTACCAGCAGTCCTCTTCTCAATTCTTTGTTGTACAAAAAGGCTTTTATATAGTAACTTCTACAATTTAACGAGTTTCGTTTTGAAGGACTTTTACGACTCGGTTCTTTTTGTCGTATACTAGAAAAGAGGGAAAAAAAACCTAAGGAGCAAACAAAGTTATTATTAATATCTTACGTATATTTCTGACGATTTTCCTGTGCCCTTAAATTCAGAAGATTAGATTTTATTTACTTTTTAAAGAATAATAAGCAGGGATAAGTCCATTCTTGTATATATTCTTATTAATACGAAGTAGTATTGGTCAAATTGAATTAACCACTGTACTTTTTTACTTACTTTCTTTGAAAAGTGATAAGAAATGTATAATACTGTTTATTGTACACTGTGGGCCAAAATAAAGGAGTACCTTTATTTTTCAAATGAAAATTTATTTTTTGTTTTATGTGCGATTCCTTTTTTTTGCAGGGCTAATAACGTAACAGCAAAAATAATGTACAGGGTCGGACTTATTATATAAAAGTGCATTTGAGCTCGTTGCAAATGAAAACTGTCTTAGCTAAACTTGTACTAATATGCTTTTTCGATAGATAAACTATCCAGAACACTTCGGTAGAAAAGAAATTTTCCGAAATTACCAGATTCGCGAAATACCATTTTTTTGTTAAATAACACTTTAACAAATAACACATTTATGAAAACAGTTTAGTAATTTTAAAACTTAGAGTAGAATATTATGAATGTGGCCACCATGAGTAAAATATTATGAATGTGGCTACCATTATAATTTACCACTTCTTTCATGTAAATTTTAGTTGGTAGTCCATGCTCAGGTTGCCATGGAATTTGTTGGACATATACAGCTGAATAAGTAAATTAGTCAGTTCATAATGCCACTTTTAAGCAAAGAAGAGAGAATATTAATTAAATATTTCCGTGAAAAATATAATTATGGTCCAAGGAAAATTGTAAATGAGCTCCTCGAGAAAAATTGGCATATTGGAACGATGGGAAAGTTTTTAAGACATCTAAGGGAAGCCGATGGGTCTATTATGAACATAAACGTGGAAGAGGAAAGAAGCGAAGCTCGAAAACTGAAGAAAATATTGGTAGAGTAAGGGTTTGTTTGTAAGGGTTGTTTTATCCGTGCTCATTAAGTTTCGAGGACACGCTGCGGCTTGTCCAAGAGTCAACTTTTTGTGCATTACCCTGCGACATAGGAGGGTAATGGGTTGAGCTACCTATCGGAAGCGTCCCCAGGTTGCGGATAGGGGAAGGCCAGGGACGTCATGCAAATGAAAGAACTGGTCCATTGGTAAATAAGGAAGGATGAGGGCTATAAACGCCTAACATTGCCGACCGAATAACCAATCGCTGACAAGCTCGTGACGCAAACCGAAAACTACATAGCAGAGCAACGACCCCCTTGCTAGGGTAAGGCCAGTGAGAGGTATGCCGAGCTATGTGGTTCGGGGGGTTTGGCTTAATTGCCTGACCTGCGTGGATGGGGACCACTATAAAAAACCTCCCAAATCCTGAGGTTAAGTGGTCGCTGAAAGGATGGATGGCCGTGGGTTATTCGGTTTTTAGACCACTGACCTCAGGGCAACTGGCGCACCCTGTTGTATATAGCCTTACCCAGTCATGCGGGGCTCTGACTGGGCGGACCTACATTCCCTAGCTGCTCGTGGGAACAATATGGACCAAAGCAGGAAAACACTAGAGGAGGACAAGGACTCTTCTAAAGAAAATCAAGACGTTACAGGAATGGACTGTAACGACACAAGTTGTCAGGAGACAGTAGCTGAAGTCTGTACTCCAAAGGCAAAAGAGCAAGGAGGGAAGGACTCCTTAGAAAAGGGTAAGGCAACCAACATGACCTTGCCCAAAAAACTATCTGGTGCCCAGAGGAAGAAACTCATCAGGGAACAGAAAAAAGCAGCCGGTACATGGGTGGAAAAAGACCCAAACAAAGCTGGAAAGAAAAAGGAGCATGAACCGACAAAATCGGGAAATAGCATGTCCAAGTCAGGAAAAGTCCTGAAGAAGACAAGCTCAGGTCCGACAACGTCGGGACACTCCAATACAGGTGGAAAAGAAGGGACAGGTAAAGGTAAAAGACCTCGATCTGAAAACTCAACTCCACCTGATATGCATGATGCAAAAAAAATAAACAGGAGCACGAAAGTGCAGACTGTCTCCTATAAGGATGCAACAGCAAATCTCGGGATGGCGGTGATCCACAGACGCCATCCAGAAAACACCCTGAATCAGGAACAGGCAGAACTGATTCAAAACCGCTTGGAGGAGGCCGTGTTTGACACCCCTGGGGGAAGCGCAAACCGACTCCAATTCCAACGTACTTCATTCCATTCAGGGGTCCTCTGGATGACCTGTGGGAATGAATACACGAAGGAATGGCTCAGAAACGCGGTGGAAGGCCTGGGCGAACTCTGGGAAGGTGCTGATCTGACAGTTGTTGGATCAGGAGACCTCCCCAGAAGGCCCCTGGTCCTCGTGCACGTTCCAGGTGCCATAAGGGAAGAGTCCATTCTAAAGGACCGTCTGGCTAGTCAAAATGCTAGCCTCAAAACGGGGGAATGGACCCTCAAAGGAAGAAAAGACGATGGAAAGGGGCAAACGCTGACCTTCTCCATTGATGAGGCTTCTTTTAGGACTCTGGAGACGATGGGCTTCCGAGCATATTACGGTCTCGGAAGGGTGGGCTTCCGAGTTTTAAGAGGACCAGATGGCGGGGGTACGAGTAATACAAGCGAACCTCCAGCACAGTAAGGCTGCATCTGCAGTCCTTACGAAAGTAATGGGGGGATTCGATGTGGCCCTCATACAAGAACCTTGGGTGAACAAGGGAAAAATTATGAGTTTATCAGGGATAGGAGGGGAATTGATTTACGATAGGTCCTCCCAAGTACCTAGAACTTGTATAATAGTAAGAAATAATATAAAGATACTGCCTTTAAATCATTTCTGTTTCAGAGACCTGACCACGGTCAAAGTAAGATTCATCTCTGATGGGGGACCGAGGGAGATTATTCTCGGATCGGTCTACCTACCAGGAGATGCTTCTGAACAACCACCATCCAGGGAAGTGGATGAACTAGTGAGAGGATGTCGGGGCAAAGGAACGCATCTGATCATTGGGGGAGATGTGAATGCACATCACACAACCTGGGGAAGCACAAACACCAACCAAAGAGGTGAGTCTTTACTACAATTTATTATGGAAAATAATCTGGACATATTAAATGTGGGAAACAAACCTACCTTTGTAACAATAAATAGAAAGGAGGTTCTAGATATAACAATTGCAACTACTTTTATAGCTAGTTTTGTTAAAAAATGGCATGTGACTGATGAGGTGAGTTGTTCGGACCACAGACACATAAGCTACACATTAACAGGTTTTAGCACTGAAACTGAAACTTACCGGAACCCAAGGAAAGCTAACTGGGAGGCCTATCAGGCGGACCTAGGCCTTGAAATCCAAAGGGTGAGAGAGACGGTAAGAAATAGCGTGGATCTAGACCTAGCTGCGGAACAATTCCAAGAAGCTATAGTGTCTACCTACAATCGCAACTGCCCCGAAACTACAAGGAGAACCAACAGGAATGTGCCCTGGTGGAAAAACGACCTTGAAGTTTCAAGGGCGGAAGTACGAAAGCTCTTCAATAGGGCAAGTAAAGACGGAGAGTGGACCGTATATAGGAAAACTCTGACGTCATACAACAAGGCTCTGAGAATCGCTAAAAGAGACTCATGGAGGAAACACTGTGAAGAGGTAGAACAGACTTCTGAATGTGCTAGACTCCAAAAGATACTCTCCAAAGATCCTCAAAGGACAATTAACTCATTAGAGACAAGAGATGGAAGATATACACAAAGCGGGAAGGAAACTCTGACAGAACTTCTCGAAGTACATTTCCAGAATGCAAAATAAATGATGAACCATTAGATACAGAACAACAAATGGTCTCGAGGACTCCAAATCGGAGTAACGAGGAAAGTTGGAAAGTATCTAGGGAAGTGGTAAATCAAAGCAAAATAAAATGGGCAATTAACTCATTTGAGCCATATAAATCACCGGGACCGGACGGGATCTATCCAATTATGCTGCAAAAGGCAGACGGCATTATACTCAGCAGACTGTGTACGATCCTTAGAGCGAGTATGGGACTAGGGTACATACCAAAGGTCTGGAGAAATGTTAGGGTGGTCTTTATTCCTAAACCTGGTGAAACAGGTGACAATGAAGCGAAATCCCTGAGACCCATAAGTCTGATGTCATTTGTACTGAAGACATTGGAAAAACTGGTGGACATGCACATTAGAGGAGGATCGTTGGTAGAAAGACCGATCGACCTGGATCAATATGCATACAGACCAGGAGTATCCACAGAGACAGCACTCCATCACCTAGTACAAGGAATAGAGTACGCTCTCGAAAATAAGGAAGTATTATTAGCAGCCTTCCTTGATATAGAGGGTGCCTTTGACAACACCTCCCACAAAGTAATCACTAGGGCAATTCGTCAAAAGCAAATTGACGAAACAAGCTGCAGATGGATAGACTGCATGCTGAAAGACCGAACGATATTCTCAACCTTGATGGGCACAACATTGTCAGCCCGAGTTTCAAGGGGATGTCCTCAAGGAGGAGTACTGTCTCCTCTAATATGGAACCTTGTAATGGACGGACTGATAAGGAGACTCAAAAAGGAACACCATACTGTCTTAGGATATGCGGACGATCTAGTCATCATATCACAAGGCAAATTCAGTACTACGGTCAGAGAGCGCATGCAACAGGCTCTGAACATAGTAACGAAATGGACGACAGAGGTGGGTTTAAATATAAGTCCCACCAAATCAAACGTAGTACCCTACACCAAGAGAAGGTTTGGGACCACTATACCTTCAAGGTACGGAAATTCCAATGGTTATGGATGTTAAATATCTCGGGGTGATTATTGACTCGAGATTAACATGGTCCAAACAAATGGAAAAAGTTGCAGCAAGATCGGAAACCACACTAATGATGGCAAAACGAACTTGTGGGAAAACATGGGGGTTGAGTCCGCGAATGATGCACTGGATATACAGTGTAGTGGTTAAACCCATAATAACATATGCGTCTTTGGTCTGGTGGACAAAGACGACACAAAAGAATGCAATGACGAGACTAGGCAAGGTGCAAAGACTTGCATGTATGACTCAGCATTGCAGGATGCATGAGAAGCACGCCAACGGCAGCACTAGAAGCCTTATTCGACCTTCCTCCACTACACCTCGTGATAATGGGGGAAGCAAGGATGGGACTATTTAGGCAGCAAGATAATCTGAGCAACAAAATAGTTAGATCAGGACACACATCTGTTAAAGACATCATAAGTGAAGCCATTTTAGATATGAAAACAGACTATATGGCCACTAAACTTCTCCCAAGCCCTAAATATGAGGTAGAAATACCTCACAGAAAGGACTGGCAAGACCCAAGCAGACTGAAATTTCCCCGAGGAGAGACCTGGTACACAGACGGATCACAGACAGGGGAAGGAACAGGAGCAGGAGTGTACAGTGAAAAGAGAAACACAAAAGGCTCTTTCTCACTAGGCAAACATACCTCTGTATTTCAGGCAGAGATCTATGCCATCCTAGAATGTGTCAGAATTAACAAATATAGGACTGACACTCATAGGATAAACATACTAACTGATAGCCAGGCAGTCCTTGCGGCTTTAAATAGCCGCAAGGTAACATCCAGACTAGTAGAAGAATGTCAGAAAGAACTAAATGAACTAGCAGACCACATTAAAGTAAGATTGGTGTGGGTGCCGGGACATAATGGTATTTCTGGAAATGAACAAGCTGATGAACTCGCAAAGAGGTTCAGCAACAGCATATGTTGGACCAGAACCAGCTCTTGGGACCACAAAAAAGGTAGTCCGAGCGCAAATACAAAAATGGGTACAAAGCCAACATAGAATTCATTGGAGGAACACTCCGAAACAGGTACACAGCAAAACCTTCATAGGTGACACATGTGCAAAACGGGCCAAAGAACTACTGAATATCAGCAGGAATAAGCTAAGAATTATTACAGGTTATCTAATGGGTCATACCCCGTTAAAAGATCACCTGCATAAAATAGGGTTATATAACGGGGACCTCAGCTGCAGACTATGTGGCATGGAGTTCGAGACCGTGACCCATATCTTGTCTGACTGTGAGGCACTGCACTCGAGGAGACGGGCAATCTTCGGAGAGGCCAATGTGCCACCTGAAGTATATGGCGCACATCCAATGGACCTATACCGTCTACTCGAAGGTACGGGGATAACTGGATGGGTGGACTAAATATGGGAGCAGAGTACAATAAGCCAATAGGCTGCAGTGCTCCCGGCATCTGAACGGCTCCCAAAATGGAAAAAAAAGGTTGTTTTATGAAATTGGCAGCCTGGCTAATCTGTTGGAACAAGGAAAATCGCAAAAATAACTAGGATTTTCCGTACGTCAGTTCGAAGAATCATTGAAGAAGACTACCATCTTAGAATATTTGAAAAAGTTTTTCGACAAAGACTTACGGCCGATGTAAAAGAAAAACGATTTGAAAGATGTAATTTGCTACTCGCGAAGACATTAGAAAAATATAGTTTCCAGATGAAAAAATGTTTTATTCACGGCCACCTGAAAATACTCAAAATAATAGGGTATATTCTGAAGTACTATTCAAGAAAGAAATTTCCTTAGAGCATATTTTGATTGGAAAAAGTCGTTTCTCAAATGTTGTACTGGTCTCTATTGCAGTATCCACGTTGAGAAAATTTCGTCTGATTTTTGTTGATGCTGGGGTAAAACTCAATTCAGAAACGTATCAAGAACAAATCTTACAGCACCTATTATCAGAAATTGGAGATGTTTGTTACGATTACACTTTCCAACAGGATGGTGCTCCCCCGCACACTTCCCACAGTACAAGGATGTTCTTAAGTGAAAATTGCCCGGATTATATTGAGCCAGAAATGTGCACACCTAACAGCCCAGAATTAAATCCGGTTGATTATTCAATTTGGGGAATTTTCAAACAAAATTGACAATTTAAAACAATAGAGCAGCTCAAAGAAAGAATGCAAAGAAATGGTATTTCGCAAATCCAGTAATTTCGGAAAATTTCCCTTCTACTGAAGTGTTTTGGATAGTTTATCTACCGAAAAAGCATATTAGTACAATTTTAGCTAAGACTGTTTTCATTTGCAACGAGCTCAAATGCACTGTTATATAGTTGTTCTTATATGTCATATGACATTAGTTTTGCTTTCAAAGGACCCTGCACCATTTTATAGGTAATCCTGGCTCTCGTACGATTTTCGATTTTTTTTTATATGTTGTAGTCTTAATGATAATTAAGAGATCTTGATGGGTTAAAACTGTGTAGGCCCTCCGGTTTGGCGGTAGTGGTGTCTTGCAGTTGCGTCCTCAGAGCCACAAATATACTTTATATGGTGAATGCGAATGTCGGGCTTGTTCCGACTGACGTCTGTCACGCGGGTGATGGATCTTTTGACAAATATCTATCCCAGTATCTATCCGAACTACCGGATTTTTCATGAAGTATCTACTACACTAGAGATGGATACGTGGGATCAAGAAAATGTTAAAAAGTCTTTTGGGGCCCACTCGTGAGGACTTTGGGAGTTAGATGGATCCAACTAGCCTACATAACGTGATTGTTGATGATTTTGTTCGGCTTCATTGCTTCCGCTTGCTGTTAAAACACCGGCATAACAAATTGACCATTGTGGAGGCACCCTCTGGAGAAATTATGATTCTGATGGCACAGAAGTGTGGCAGACCTCCTCATGAGCCTCCGACATACAAGACATTTGCTATTATTGCGAGATTTATAGTGCTAGGAGGCAAAATGTTATGCTCAGGACGCAACTATAAGACGCCACCACCGCCAAACAGGAGTGCCTGCACAGTTTTAACCCATCACGATCCCTTAGTTATCATTAAGACTACAACATATAAAAAAAATCGAAAATCGTACGAGACCCAGGATTACCTATAAAATGGTGCAGGGTCCTTCACAGTCATGTTGAGGACATGTTAGGTTATTAGCCCTGCAAAAAGAAAATAAATCGCCCAAAAAACAAAAAAATTATTTTCAATTAAAAAATGTACACCTTTATTTCGGCCCACATTGTATTTACCGCCAGGGGTTATTAGCCGGAGAACAATAAAATACTGTAAAATACAAAAATACAATTATTAAATTAAGAAACATAGAGTGGCAAGCTTTCTAAAGCTGTGAAAGATATATACGTTATTGTCAGGTTTAGTTGTAAAAAAAGCTAAAATACTGAGTAAGCTCCAAATAATAATAATTTGAAAATAGATTTTTTCAGTTACTGAATTTTAAGACTAACATTTTTCCCAATACGCCAGTCAATGAGGTAAATTGTTAAACTTTCCATCTTGATCTTCATCATTCTCTTTTTTCTCAATATTCCCTTCGGGCTAGGTTTCAACAATATGCTTTTTTCTTGATCTGTATCATTTTTTTCCAAATATAAAACTGATGTCGAACTTAAAATTCTGGCAGGAAGATGACTCACATTGCCTTCAGATTCATCATCTGTATACACTATACAAGTTATCATCCAGTTCATGTGTCCTGCAAATAAAAAATCGCTTAGCGTAGAGCGCACTTGCAGCCTGAGCTGCCATCAATATTACAGGCTAAGAGATGTTTGACACGGTACTAATTTTAGAACTGAACATTTAGTGCGAGATAGTATTGGGAATTTGTTACTGAATTTAGCACAAGTGCATGCGCATGGGAGCTTGAAAATAGGTCAATATTGATCAATAATTGGTTTTAGAGGTTCCTATATTTTTTTGCTGATCTGGGGCCCAATTCTCGAGTCTGTAGGAGTTTGTTCCTATAGGAAAAATCGTCATTTTCCATCGGAATTTTGAGATGGTGTATTCTAGAAGATAGTACATATTCCAACACAGTCTATAGGAATCGCTTCCCATGCTTAAAACTATAGGAATCAGTGGTTTCCCATAGGAATATCACTGAATAATGTCATGGATGACATTTTAGTCCTGTCACAGATTGTTGGGGAGTGTAGACAAGTAGTATTTTTAGTGGACTGTATGTTTGTAGGAAGGTGGTTGTTGACATCTGAATCTACTACCTTGTCTCCACTGACCACGAAAGGGTAAACTAACTACGAGGATGTCACTAATAGCCAGTTTTATTTTAATCGATCTTTAATGAATTAGATTCCTAAGATCTTTACATAAACAAAAAGAGACATATGAAATTGTAGAACTATAACTGTGAAATCCACAACTTGGTAACACTGTTAGGTTATAGTTTCGCGCTTAAAATGTAACGAACAACTTGTATATTAAACGCACTGTACTTTACAATAAAGTAATATATAAGCAAATATTATACACTTAAATTGGGTAGGTACTTGAGAATTAGAGAAGTAATAACCGTAAAGTAGGTAATTTACTTCAGTTAAAAAAGAGATAGACGTACCGGCTTTATTTTCTATAAAGAACACGGCACCAACCACGTGTTGGATATTAATTAGATTGGAATAAGTACTTGTTACATACTTGGCAATACGCACACACGCACTATAAATACTTGAATCTCGACGGTTATAGAGTGGGTTGTTTTATGATGAAACTAATGTGAGTAGACATCACTGCACAGCGAGGGTGCTTTTCGAAGGTCTGAGTGCTACTGACTGGAAACAGTGTTCGCGCGCGCAGAGAATCGCTGTTGGTAGGGATGCGTCACCGACTGCGCAGGTTTCAGGGTGGATGTACAGGGTGTCCCTAAATTTGAATTTAGCACAGTTGGAATTACACAGCAAATTCCAACACAGATTTTACTCCGTTAAATTTTACGAATTACGAATTCGTTTCGAATTCCGGGATTATGGCGAATTTAGATGAATTAGCTTTGCAAATCCTGGAAGCGGCTGAAGTACTTGCTCGGAGGCCAGGGAGAAGGTTCACCCCTAGAAGATATCCATTTCAGTATTTATCTGAAAGTGCATTCATAAAAGTGTTCCGGTTTTCCAAAGCGGTTACAAGAGAATTGTTGGAAATGTTGGACCCTTTCTTGGAACCGCCCTCAAGGAGTTCAGCTTTGGACAAACAAACAAAGGTCCTCATCGCATTGCATTTTTTCGCATGTGGAAGTTACCAGATATCAGTTGTACTGAACTTATATATTGGTGTTAGTCAATCATCTGCTAGTCGGTGCATTAAAGAAGTAACAAGCGCTCTGAATGAACATCAAATATTCAATCGATGGGTTAAATTTACACAAACCCTTGAAGAACTGCAACACATTCGTCAAGAGTTTTATGATTCCTTCGGTTTTCCAGGCATTATAGGATGCACTGACTGTACCCATGTGGCAATTTACCCTCCTCCAAAAAATGATTTATTGTATCCTGAGCATATATATGTTAATAGAAAGAACTATCATTCCATCAATGCTCAATTAATTTGTGACGCCAAAATGAGAATAATTAATGTAAATGCAAGATACCCAGGAAGCAGTCATGACAGTTATATCTGGAGCAGATCTCGAGTGCAGGAGGCTGTAGTGAATCTGAGTAATGATCATCCAGATTTCTTCCTCATAGGTGATTCTGGATACCCCCTAAGGCCGTGGTTACTGACACCACTTCCAGATCCTCTACCAGATACACCTGAATTTCGATTCAACAAGGCTTTCAAAAAGGCAAGATGCACTATCGAAAGATGCAATGGGCTATTGAAAATAAGATACCGATGCCTATTGAAGCATTGAGTACTTCATTATACACCGAATATGTGTTCGAAAATTATAAATTCCTTTGCGGTGTTGCACAATATTTGCATCAAAAATAATATTCTGGATGTAGATGAGATGAGAGAGATGAAGTTTTTGGAATATTTGAACCTTTGCACTTCCTTGAACATGGTCTTGATAAACAAAATGATGAGCTCATGAGGACAAGAAATATACAGAGGCACATAACTAGAAATTAGCCTGAATGTTATTATTCGAATAAATTTTTTCATTTTTAGCAATTTTTGTTATTATTTATCTGGAATGGAATTAAAAATCACAGAACTTTAAAAATTGTATACTCGGGGCACAAAATACCAAACATTAACTCAACATATATGAAAAACAATTATTACCTAACAAAATTTAAAAAATAAGTCTGTCTATTCCTATTTGTTTTGTAAGGACTGTGAAATGTTTTCTAATGCTATTGCAATTCTCTTTCCGATAACCAGATTCTCCTTCAGTATTTCAATTTTTTTCTCATATTATTTTTTTTAATCTCAACTTTTTCAGCAGCTATTCTGCTCAAATTTTCATTTGCCTTCATAGAATATTCTAGGCGTTGTGTTGCAACGGGCTTTCTATTCTTCCTTTTCATAGGCTTATTTTTTCGTTCATTCATTTCTACATCCATGACCTCATTTCCTCCAATATATGCTTCCTCATGATTTTCAGCTTCAACTATTTCAGTTATCTCCACATTCGTTTCCACGGTATAATTTCGATTTTCCCCTATCTATAATAATATGAGTTGAAAAAAATATGGTACTGCTTTTGATAACAATTGAAAATATTATAGGAACATACAAAAATGACTTTGGATTCCTCAACCACTGCATCGCCTTCCACTGCTGTTGCATCTAAAATTTTTAAAAGATTCTCTTCATCTTTTGCCAACACAGTGTTTGTAGGTGGCCCTCTTCCTGTGCTTTTTACATGCTTTTTTATATCAGTTTTTTTTCTTAACGATTTTCTTCATATCTTGCCAAGTCTAACGAAAATCAAGACCTGAACTATCACAAAACTATGAACTATGAACTATCACAAAACGTTTTATCATTGTCACCTATCCTTCGCCAGTGAATCCAGTCTTTCTTTGCCCCGGGTATTGCATTCAGCTTCTCTTCTATTTCTTTCCACTGATGCTGAGAATCTTTGTAGGTGAAAAGTGGATCCATTTCCATATCCATGAATTACTCATATTTCATTGGTCTATACGTTTAATCTCATGAAACTATCAACGAAACACTGTACTCTTTCAATTCTGTAGGAAAAACAGTTCCACTTGGTTCAAGAAAACGTATCTGAGAAATTTCGTTTTCCTATGGGAACTGAAAGCATGGGAACATCTTCCTATAGGAAAAAACTCTACTACAGACTCGAGAATTGGGCCCCAGGATGTATTGAGAAATAGCGTTGGAAAAAAAAAATGTTTATTATTGGGAGGTGCTATTAAATGTGTTATAATTTCAGTTATGTTAACACAGGGTCGGAAAAGCTGCAGATCTAAGCATATCTTTTCTAGTGCGTTATTTCGAGCATTTTTATTTTTATAATCATTATGTTTCACAGCATATAAACAAGGATAAGATTTGTACAATTCAATTAACAATTTTACTTGCTCCTGCGACCATGACATATTTAAGTTTTCAACAAAACTCAAAGGCACGCTACAAAATAAAAGCACTTTTATTTATATTTGAGGGCTAGCCGTACATAACCTTAAAATCCGATTTAGACAACTACTGCGCATGTTTAGTATTAATGTATACAAGAAAATAAAACACGTTCCAATTTCATGCATGCAAGTTGACTTAAAATGCGCACGCAACCACTTGTATCCAATTTAGGCTGAAATATTGTACCGTGTCAAACGGGTCTTAGTATAGCGCATGAAATAAAAAATAACCTAACAAAAACATGGACTTTGTCTTATCTCTTATTTCCAATATGATTTACAAAAAAAAAACTACACATTTTATTTATTTTATGAACAATCTATAGCTGAAATTCACTTTGTTTGTAGTTTATAGCTAAGCTGAAAAACCCCCTCATTGCAACAAGGAATCAGCTGTTGACGTGTAAATAGTAAGTTAACTCAAAAGTTGATTGATGTCTTTGTTCACCCGAATCTGTTGCTCTTGTTACTCTCCTCTGTTGAATGCTTTTTTCGTAGTCTAACCTTTTAATTATTCAGAGAAAGTTTACTGACCGTGTCATATGTTATTTTTTCAGTTTTTATTATTTAAATAAACTGTATATTACATTGACATTACTCTAAAACGTCTTCCCGACAACCAACTGACTTGCACCACATGCCAAAACAAGTTTAATTCCAACTGATAGGTTGCCCCCCAGAACAATAAAACCGATCTGTCAAAGTCATGTATCCTGAAATAGTTATTAAGGTTATTATAGTGTCAATAGTGTTTAACGATTTGGTGTCGGATTTCATTAATTTTCTGCTATATACGAGTACTCTTCACTGGAGTACCTATTTGTTGTAATTGATAATACTCTAGTTGGCCAAAGATGCTTTTCAGATTATTTTATTGAATATCCTGTTTTCGCTATTAGTTATTATAATTAATTTGAATTTTTCAGCTTTTTGTTTCTTTTGTTAATATTCAAAACTTTCTTAGTGACTATATAGGTACTTAATAACAGTTCCCTTTAATATATTGTCATTTTAATAAGGCATATTGTCAATCAATAGATGTCAAAGATAATATGAAAGTGAGAGGCTGCGTTCGAGAAGCTGGTTGTTGGTATGAAAATTGTTTCAAGGAGTGGGGGTAAAAACTCACTCGGTATACTAAACTCGCTCTTGGTTTTCGAACCACTTTCGAGCGGTGGTGGAGTGTTTTGTTTCAAGGTTATGTTTGTTTGGGTGTTGACAGCTTAACCAATGAATTGAAAATTTATTCATTCAAATCTTTGCCTGAATATTTCCTTGGATTTTGAATTAGGGAACAGATTGGATTGATTTACGAAATGGATGAGCAGCGGAGATGTCTAAAAGGAAAATGCATTTTGGCTGCAGTTATGGTTGCCTCCAGAAGATTTGTAGAGACTATAATAATGAATAATAATAATAATATCGGCAGAATGAATTCAAATGCTTAAGCTGTCATATGTGACTTTTTTGTTAGCTTAAATTTTACCCTAGTCGTGACTAGAGTGTTTGGTGCGCGCACCAGTATGTGACAACCAACTTTCCGAATGCTACATCACCGTACTATTTTTGTATACACTCCGACTTTTCAAATGGCCACTGTGTGATTTTTATACGACACACCAAGTTTTCGAACGCACCCAGATTATTACACATTTTTTGAAAAATAATTCTCAAAAAGCAGACCGTTCACTGAGAAGTAACAACTACTTCTCTGGCTATATACCTCGACGGAAAATGAATTACACTTCTGAGTTAAACGGGGTTAAGATATCTGCACGATATAATCAACCATTACCTATGGTTTGTAATTAGAAGGGACATCACTTGTCTTGTAGACCGATGCTCAGCTCAGTGTGACCAGCGCAGTCACCAAATATTAAAGTATAGAGATTTTATACAATAATCTCAAACTTCAATAAAAAATTATATTATATTCTGTTAATATGGGGCTTGTGTGCCTCTTCATTATGACATTTGCAGGTTTATTGTGGATGTATTACTATTTAGTAGTGAATCCTGAATCCGCCATTTTGCAACGACATCAAATTGCTTGTTGGGAATGGTCGAACAGCTAAAATGTGATATTTTTCAAAAAATAATTCCATGGCAAATAATTTCGAGGATAATATTGGAGTATATGGTATAAGTATCTCAAAAAGCTGGCAAATATCGCTAAGAGTTTTGTTTTTTAAAATTGATGAATATATGTATGTGTTGAAGTGACATTCACTGAGACCTAAAAGCTCTAATGTGTCCCCTTACTTTTACTTATTTCCCGAGGAAAGTATCTTCTTTAGTCCCATATCCGGGATGAATTTTGATATCTGCATGCCTTAGCTCAGGTTAATGTCCCCGTTCTTTTTTTTAAATTAAAATCTCCATAGGTATAAAATACTAGAGATCCTCCCCGAGTTTTGGTTTCAATTTATAATGTGCAAATAACAAAGATAAATATAAAAATATTCTCCGAAGATTTCATTTTAACGGCTCTTCGTACTCATCTAACAGCCCTTTTAGCTTTGGACGTGACAGAAATGTTAAACATATTAGTGATGACAATTTTCTCACTTAACTTCCTTCCGTCACTTCCTTTGTATCCAACCACCTGTCCGCTCTTTTGAGATTGTGTTAATTATGACTAGTCCTTTAAAGCCGATGAATTTCTTGCTGCCACAAGCGCAACTTTTGAAAAAATGAGAAAGGGAGAGCCGACTTCATTAGTGAGTTGGAAAGGGTGAGGTGCACAAAAAAAACGAGTTCGTATGATTATAATCTATTTAAAAAATATCGAATTACAAAGACAAATTACTGGGAAATTTTAAATGTTCAATTTCGCGCACACAAAAAAATTGTAAGAAATCTCATGTCCTAAAACATTATAACAGTAGATTTTAAAATGTTTTTTTCAACCCACAATTTTTTTAAGATTATTTATTGAATGATTTGAATTTTGTTTATTAAAGCGGCTAGTATAATGAAGATGATAAATTCAAGAAGATGTAAAAATTATTTAAAGAAAATGTTCAAAATAGCGGCCGCTCTAGGCATTTCTAAGACTTGTTGCCACTCGAGTCCCTCTGGCTCTCGTATTTATTGCCTGGTAACAAGTTTTTTAAAATCTGTCGCATTTTTTTCAATTTATTCTCAGCCTCTTGTGATATTCCTACAGATTATTTTTTGTAGTTTTTTAAAACCAATAGATACTTTCAATTTCAGTAGCTCATTTAGTTACTATGTTCTAATCGATCAAAACATTATTATATATACTTATATTAATCCAGCGATTATTTCCTTCCTATTAATTTTGACCGATCGCTATCAAGGATTGGTATGTCAAATATAAATTTTAAATTGAGAAATTAACTTAACAACTGTCAACTTAGCTGTCAGTAGTTTTTCCGGAAAAAAAAATAGAAAAAATTTCATGCAAGTTTGACAAGTTTGGAGTAATTACCTTTCCTAGCTTGAAAGTTATATTGTTCTTATTAATTATTGTTTTTATTATTTCAATTAAAAAAAATGTATTAAAATAAAATGTTTATTCAACTCAGGAAATAATCGTACCAAATATCCCTCGTGCGTCCTAATTGAATTGAATGAACTTTGTTTTTATTGAATGACAACCTATGATGACAACCACGTATTTTCTTGATCTAACGCGTCAGTCATAAATTTTCAAGAAATTAGTAGAATGAAATTCTGTTTATATTGAGTCGAGTGGAATAAATTTGTTGGGATGAGAATAAAAAATCTTAAAAGTAATTTTGATCGTAACGTCAAAAAATAATTTATCGAATACCACAGGAGAGCTCGATAAATTTGATAATAATTCTCAAACTACTTGCTATTTCGCAATAGTCACTGGCAACAAGCTTTCTAAAAGCTGTCAAAGTAATTTCAATTTATTCTCACTCTTGTGATATTATTACAGAGAATATCAACGGAAAATTGACAATATAATGTCCTCAAAATCGTCTATAGGATTTTTACGTTAAAAAGACGATGATGTAATTTTTAGTTACTTTCCTGCTTATCAGAATAATTATTAACTTACCAACCGTAAATACAATTTATCCTCAACAGCCACGGCAATTTACAGCTAACGGGTTGGCAGAACTTCAAGACGTTGTCAAATCAACTGGTAAAACTCCCCAGTTTGTTTTGACGTTTATTGACATTCGTTCATCGTCTAATATTCACAAGTTTTTCGGTGCTTTTAAATTCATTATTTCTTTAAGATTAGAAGTTGAATCAAAGTATTGTTAGATTTAAAGGGATCTATCCAAAAATGAAACCAAAAAATGAAGAACAATCTTCAAAAAATTGCATATATCAGATATCTTGTGAATGCGACAAATTCTATTTAGTTGAAACATCTAGACCATTGAAAGTCCGAATAAATGAACATAAAAAATACATCAAAGATAGGGAGTTCTTTAATTCAGGTATTTGTAAACATGCTTGGGAAGAGGGGCATAAAATTCAATGGGATTCGACAAAAATAATATTGAAAGAGCCCAATAATAAAAGACGAAAAATCAAAGAAAGTGCTTTAATACAACTAAATGCAGATAAATGTGTAGCTAGAGTATTTCAGCCGAATGTAGTCAAATTTGGTTACCAATGTTAGAAAGAGAAATTTCCAATAATCCATTACCTGCGTTATCAGGATAGCATCATAAGTTTTTATCCAGGTTTTCTTATGATTTATCATTGGAATAGTTGTTAACCGATACACACTTCAATACACAAAATCACCAAACATGTTTTGAAAACAAAAATGATCATACACAAAAAAGTAACAACAAACGCGTTTTATTAACAACATTTCCAAAATAAGCTAAAAAAAGCGCTATCCCAATAAAAACCGTTCCTGGAACGTGCACTTCACTGGATTCCATTTCTAGTAGACTATCATATCGTTAGGATGTCATAAAATAAAATATTTTATTTCACATTTTACCAGAGGTGTGATCTACTATGAATGGACCTTAATAAAATTTGACAACAAAGTTTTGTAGTCTTAAACTTCAAAATATTATTGATTGTCTAGTTGTCACATTTTTTCGTTGTGTCAGATAGGGACCAAAGAATTATTTTATTCATTTTGTTACTAGTTAATCTTGACAACGGTAGCTGGAACGCTACCGAAACGTCGAAATAAAAAATAAAAAACAATATTGTGATTTGATTCCCAAAAGAATAAGAGAAAAAAGAATAAGTAATGCCACAAGGAACTTACAGAAGATACTCGAGTTTTATAATCATAAAACTCGAGTATCTTCTGTTAAGGTACGGGGCTTAAACTGGCGCCCTCTATCGTGTGCAGAAATTGAAAAACATGGAGTTTGATCTCCTTATATAGTCTTCATGGTTTTAATATTTAATCTCGGAAAAATTTGATGTTTATGTCCTTAATTTCCCAGTTACCAACGAATGCATTTATATTTACTCTAATAATATAATATTTTTTGTTGAGAGACTTATCTATAGATACATCTAAAGACACATCTATAGATACCTACATATCTTCTGTATGTCCCTTGCGGTGTATTCAATATTATTTTTGTTAATTTATTGGGAAATCAAACTACAATACTCTTAATTTTTTTGATGCAACGTTTCGGGAGCGTTCTAGCTAACGTTATCAAGGATGATCAAGTTCTTATCCCTTCCTGATACTACGAAAAATTCGACTTCTAGACATGACCTATACAATCAATATAATATTTTGAAGTTTAAGATTGCGCTTTTTTGGTTATTTCGGGAATGTCAATAAAACGTGTTTGGTGTTACTTCTTTGTGATATGATTATTTCTGTTTTCAAAATATGCCTAAATCAGTTTTGTGATTTTGTGTATTGAAGTGTGTATCGATTAACAACAATTCCAATGATAAATCATAAGAAAATCTAGATAAAAACTTATGATACTATCCTGATATCGCAGGTAAGTAATTGATTATTGGACATTTCTCTTTCTAGAATTTGTTAAATTTGACTACATTAGGATGAAATACTAGCAACACATTTGAACGCATTGGAATCTTCCAATATTCTGTGCGTCGAATCCCCTCTTCCCAAGCATGTTTGCAAATACCTGATGTAAAGATCTCTCTATCTTCAATATGGGTACTTTTTGTGTTCATTTATTCGGATCTTCCACGGTCTAGATGTTTCATCTAAATAGAAACATATTTCACCTAAAAAGCTTCACAATTGATGCATACACGTTATATTTTATTCGCATTCTATCATTAATGCAAGAATTGCGCATATTCCGTGTTAAAGAGAAATTTATACATTCGGAGCGCTCCTCATACTGGCCTTCCCTGCACAAAGATATACGAGTATTGATATCTAGTTAAGTAGTTAGCCTAGACCAGTTCCATGCATAAACAAAATATTGCGATACCTTAGCAACGAACAATAACTCATTAGAAGTGTAAACCAGAGCTACACAATAAATTAAAAGAGAACAGATGTCCACCGAAATTGTTAAAATCGAAAAATTGGAGTACGGAGCCATTATCAAGTTCCTTTATTTAAAAGGGTTAAGAGGTAAGCAGATTTACGAAGATATGCTTAATACCCTTGGTGATCAGTGTCCTTCGTCCTCTCCAAGACCTAAGAAGTTTCGTGTCCAAAAATCTGCTGAAAAAGTTCCTGTTTCAGTTTTTTGGAATAGCCATGGAGTAATCATGATTATTTTTTTGGATAAGGATAGAACAATAACCGGAGATTACTATTCGACCACTCTACGGGAAAAAATTGAAGAGAAAAACGCTGAAAGCTATCCAAAGGTGTTTTGTTTTTGTAGGACAACGCCCCTGCACAAAAATCTCATGTTGCCATGCAAAAAATTCGTGATTTAGGGTTTTAATTACTAGAACACTCCCCTTATTCGTCAGATTTGGCTCCGTCCGACTACCATCTCTTTCCTCATCTGGAAAAAAGTTTAAAAGGTCGTAAATTTTCTTCCAACGAGGAGGTAATAAAAGCTGTGGAGATCTGGTTTGCAGAGCAAGAAGAAACATTGTTTTTGAAAGGTTTAGAGACGATGCAGGTTAGCTGTAATCAATGTATCCAATTAAGAGGAGAATATGTTGAGTAATAAAATATTTTTACATTAGGTGTTTTGCTGCGAGGTACCGGTGACTACCGATTCGAAGGAAACGGTACTATAATTATCCTTTTCTAATGGGTTTTTCTCTCTTTTATACCCAAAGACAAAAGTTTGAACCGACCTGTCGCGAAAACGTTACGATCCTGAGAAATTGTGTAACGTTGAGTCAACGGTACCTCGCAGCAAAACGCCTAATGAAACTTTGTTTGGTTCTATAGTAGGCTAAGAATTTTTCAATATGCATATATAACAGTGGAATCAGAAAAATTTTGGTCTCAGCTCATCGACTATTGGGGAAACTATTCCAACACGATTACGATAAATTATTTGTACCTACGAAGACCTCTGAAGCTATAATATGGTTAATGTTTTAATTGTAATAATTGTCAAGCTTGCGGACTCTGACTACTATAAAGTTTAATATGTTATAAATTAACTTAGTAACTCATAAAACTTGGTTGTCGCTATTGTGCTATTTTCGAAATACGTTGGCAAATACGTGCCCAAGTATTCATTATAGAACAACTAGATATTTGAATTATATTAGAAACTATTTTGATATATTTGTTAATGAAATCAGAATATTAGACAGGAATTTATTTTCCGAAACTTGAAAGTCGCATTGAGGCCCCTTTAAATACAATACGGTGCATAATAATATGTAGGGAATAAAGTCAATTTTAGCTTTATTATGTACTATGTGAAAAAAACCTGAAACAGGACAATTTTTATTATTAAATTGACAATTTACAGTATGAAAATATTATTATATAGGGCTAGGGGTCCGTTGAACTATAGTGAAACACGAATTTTTGACTGATTTTGCGAAAAATCGATAGTACTCACCTATTTTGAGAATAATCCGTCAAAAAATTTGCGGGTTATACATATTTTGCTGAGAAAAATCCAAAAAAAGATTTTTTTTCGCCACTTGAGCCATCACCCATCACTTTTGGACTATTTATTTTATACAAACCACAGTTTAAATCTATTGCACTGTACGGAAAAGTGATCAACAACATGTTTTCTCGCTTATTTAACAACATTTCAGTTAGTTTCTTCATAATATTGTTTAAATTACCACTTTTATAAATATATATTTGACAGGCTACAAATTTGTATGGAAACAATTTAATCAATTGACAAATGACATACTTTAGCGTAATGTGTCACATGATTGCCAGCTGTAAACGATTACGTGAGAATCATGATATTTTTAAAATATTAATTAATTATTGCATTCGAATTTCATCTTAGAAAGGATTGGATTATTGCATTGTAATGCACATCAATCTACTCAAGAAGAGGAAAAAAATATAATAATTGGATTCACCCTTCCCCTTCTAGAATAACTTAATGTGGATTACAAATAATTGGAGGCATTTGCCTTCCCCTCAAGATATTCAAGAAGGGGAAGGGAATATAATATTTGGATTCACCCTTCCCCTTCTTGAATAACTTAATGTGGATAACAAAGTATTGGATATCTTTTGAGGGCAAGGCAAATGCCTTGTCCTCAAAAGATATTCCAGAAGGGGAAGGGAATATAATGATTGGATTCACCCTTCCCCTTCTAGAATAATTAAGTTATTCTAGAAAGGGGAGGGTGAATCCAATTATTGTATTCCCTTCCCCTTCTGGAATAACTTGATGTGGATTACAAAGTATTGGATATTTTTTGAGAGGAAGGCTGAATACAATGATTATATATTTGTTTCCCCTTCTTCAAATACGCATTATAAGGATATCATATATAAAATGTGTTTATAATTTCATTTATGTTCTTGGGTTTGTCTTGAATGAATCTAACTAAAAATATTTAATTTCGTATCTTAATAGTCATGTAGCATGATTGTCGAGTAGTCGATTACAGCTGGCAACCACGCTACAAAGTATTGTATTTTTTTCTATGTTTTGTAGGTTGCATATCTGTGTATGCGATTATTATTAAAATTATTTATATCCAAACTGGTTACCCGTCAAATATATATTTATAAAAATGGTAATTTGAACAATATTATGAAAAATCTAACTGGATTTTTTTCATAGATAGCGAGAACACATGTTGTTGATCACTTTCATGTACAGAGCAATACATTTAAACTGTTTTTTGTATGAAATATCATGCCAAAAAGTGATGGCTCAAGTGGCGAAAAAAAATTTTTTTTGGGATTTTTCTTTGTAGGTAAATTGTGTATAATCCGCAAATTTTTTGACGGATTATTCTCAAAATAGGTGAGTACTATCGATTTTTCGCAAAACCAGTCAAAAATTTGTGTTTCCCCATAGTTCAACGGACCCCAAGTACCATTTTTTTTGCTTGAGAATGCAAAATACCGGAAAATTGCTTCTTATTATTCATATTGTCACTTTGAATTGTCAAAGTCACATAACTGACATTTGAATAAAAACTTCGCTGACTTATTAGAATCGCTGAAAACTCCCGTCATAATTGCAAAAGTCTGTCTTATTCATCTCACGGATTTTATTTGGAAATTATGATTAAACGGAAAAAATAAAACAAAAACGGTGAGTATGTCTTTGTTGAATCGTATGACCCGCATAATAAGACATAAGACTGCATTTGACCATACAAAAGGTCATACAAAATGTTGTACGAGAATTCCAAAATTGCCTTGGTTATTGTCAAGAAGTGACTGATGGTGGTCATTTTGAACATTCAATTTAATTGTAAAATACATTTTAAATATTATGCGACATTATTATCTTCGTTCTATGTTAAGTTTTGTGATAGAGACATTATCAAAATTTTACGACCTATAAATTAATTTTCTCGCTTATGATTGCACCAAATTTGGAATAACTTTATATTGCTTAATAGAGGACTGAAATCCCTTTCCAACGAAGTGCCTTTCCTATTTAAATTTTGTGCTTATAATTCAGAGAGGGTGCTGAAGAGGGATAGATAATATTTTCATACTGACTACTAGTCAATTTAAGAATAGAAATCGACCTGTTTATTCCATACATATGGACCGCATTGTATAGAACATAAGGAGGATGTTTTTGGAATGCAGCATGAAAATACCTACGAGTGCTGATTATACCATGAAATCAGCTTTTTCCTACGTACTCGCCTTTCTACTAAAAATATCTGGAAGCTTTTGCTACATACTATTTTATGTTTGCATTGTTTGTAATGAGAATTAGCCGGGTAATTAAAATAGTGACCAGCTCTCATTTCCCAGCAACCAATTTTGAAAGCTTCTTTCACAATATTTAAGCGCAAATATTTGTTTAATTTAACATTTTGATTCCAATGAATATTTAAATTCATATTTCGAATGTGGTTAGAATCCAAAAAGGTTCAATAAAGCATAATGTATAAATGATACATTTTGTGGTCGGACTTTGAACCTTTATTAGCGAATTTAAATGAATTTATTATAGTAGATTTTTTTTTAAATTATTGTTTTCAAAATTATTTTGGCACCAAATAAACTATGTTTTGAATACTTTTTATTGTTGCGTGGCTACCTCCAGTCAC
>CAJUYH010002981.1:3744-15044 GCA_910591685.1 Galerucella tenella
AGTGCGTGTCTCTATATAAATATTATAGCGTGCATGCGTGACCGGGTGGCAGCCGTTAAAAATATGCGGCCGGGAAAAATCTACCTGGGAAAATCGGCCGGCGCTTCATGCCGAGGCGACCGAGCGCGCGCACACCCATCATGTATGTGCACTCGGTTAACCAAGCATCTACACACCATGTAAGATAAAAATGCTAGTAGATATATACATATATATATATATGTGTATATATTGTTTACGAGGTCGTCGAATAGGATCTAATTTATATCTTGTCCTTTTTTCTTCTTCTCTTTTGTTTTACATTTTTTTTCCTCTTTTTCTTTTCGTTGTTCGATATTTATGTATAGAAATGTGTGTGTGTGTGTGTGTGTATATGTATAGAAAACTCCGGATGCAAGATATATGTATTTATATATATGTATGTACATATAATTCCTCCCTTTGTGTATGAAACACTGGATCGTTGTTAATTGCTAACTGCTCACTTGTACTTTCCATAATAATTTTTTGTTTTCATTTTATTTTGCCTCCATGTAATTTTTTTTTTCTCTTTCTTTCTTCATTGCATGCACTCCAATTGCATTGTGTTACACACATGAGGGATGTTTAATGGCTTAATTATAAAATTCATAACATAACATCATAACATAAAACTAGAGAAAGAAAAAATATATATTTTTATATAGTTATAATTTAAACATTTATTTAATATACAGCATAATATTTTTCACATCAATATAAATCAGTGAATGATTCTGAATCCTATTATATATATATATATATATAGATATATATGTAGCTATCTTCCCCTATTGGTGTTGTGTATGAAAATTGAAAGAAAAAATTAATTTAATATTTGTCGATTGTAGATTGGAACGAATTGAAGGAATAGAAAATAAAAATTAATGAACGATTGTGTATATGTAATATATATATACATGATGTGACTGTCACGGGCATATGGTGTTTCCTCCAAGTGAGTTTGAATGTACCCGTACACATGTGTGTACACACATGTACATATATATCTCTATTTTGTGTATATATACATTAGCTGACGACACATGGGGGTATTTAGTTGACACGAAAAAAAAAAAAAAAAAAAAGCGTCAAATCTCCGCACGAGCACAGAGATAGATAGTACGTTCTATAAAGCATTGGCACCTTCGATAAACATCTATAAACCCTCATAATGGCCACGAAAAAGCAGTGATGTACCCGCCATCTCGATATCTCGAATCTCAATCCAAGTCCCTCGAATAATATCTTCTATAGACTCCACTTTTTCTCATTTTCACACATTCTCGTTATTCTTTTTTTCGCCTACTGAAATTTGAGCTTTTTTTTTTTTTTTTGCACTTATATATTGGCTTTTAAATTGTACAGTTGTCGTACTGACGTTCGTTTAAAATATTTCTTTTTATTTGGCCGTTTGCAGAATAAAACACAAACAAAAAAAAATACAATTGAGAAAGATCATGATGAATCAGTCTGTTTATTCGCTTCATGTCTACAATTTGAATCATTATTTTTAGAGCAATTATTATATATCGAATGTAATATATATATATATATATATGTGTACACATACAAAAGTGTTGGTAGATGTGTATAAATTACTCTATTTCTTGTTATTACTAATTTCATTGATATAACGTGTTTATGTCTGCGACGAACTATATCTCGTTTTAAATGTTTCATGATACGATAACTTGTTGGTCAATACACTTTATGAACGTTACATAGTCGAGCAATTATTGATGCTTTTATATATATATATATATATATATTATAGAAAAACATGCATTGAATCCACACACAATAATAACGTATAATCTGAATGTCATAAAATTCTTCTGCTTTACGATTAGCAATGAAAAATTTTTCTAACGATATATACCTAAAAACAGAGCGAACAAAAAAATACAGAGACACATTGGCATCATCTTGAATTCTGCATCACTTAAACATCAACATAGGGAGAACGCAAGAAATGAAAAAAAAAAAAGAAAAATAATAAAAACTATCAATCTTGATGATAATTTCAATAATGATTCGGAAAAACATCAAACACATCATTCATGCCATAAACAAACAGAGAAAACAAAAAGAGAAAAAAAAAACGAATAACAAAAATTATTTTTAATTAACAGAAAATAAAGAGATAGATAAAACAAAGACATTTTTCCCCATAAGAATTTACTCTTCATATCACGCGGGTAAGGAAGTAAATAATTGCGCGCGCAATAAGAGGAAGTTTAACAGAGGGGGCGAGTTACACACGTAACCCATACACACACACGCATAATATATATATATGTATATATAATCCAAGTATGTACTCATATATCATCTCTCCCCTCGTTCCTTTTTCTTTTAAAGAACTTTCTCTCTCTTTCTTTATATTCTTCTGGATATAGCACACACGTCGCACAGGGGTTGCAACAAGATGGCGCGATTGTCGTATGGTAGCGCTGCGCTTTGCGCGCGCACTTATAAAACTCTGTCTCTCTCTCTCCCTTCATCTCTCATGATTCAACTATATATACATACTCACCACCGTATAACATACACCACTGCCATGGACAAACTCACTTTTGCCTCACTCTATCTCACTTCACAATTTCCCTTTCTATACCACCACCACCACCACCACCACCACCGCCACCACTACACTACGCCACCACCACTACCACCATCATCGCACCACTACGATCCTGGTTATATGTCCTGGGTTCCCGCCATACTGGCGGGATGACACCCGAGGATTGTCGAGCATTACCGAACACAAACGAGAAACGAAACGCGGGCAGCTGCGACTCGTTGGACAAAGAATACTGTTGGAAGCCCATACAGTCATCGCGCGGCAAGCACACTCACCACGGGGCAGCCCGCAACCAAAGGTACATATTATTATCAGTGTTACCGTGGGGCCATTGGCAATACACAAATAAATAAAGAAGAAGAAAAAACAAAATAATAGTTGATTTAAAGTTTGAATAAAGAAAAAAAAAACGAGAGGAATAACGAAAAATAAAAAAAAATAATATTTTTTTTTTATTGGAAAATGAAATGATGTTTTGGGTATAAGCAACGATCAGTTGAGTGATTAGTTTATGTCGGGTGTGTGACTTTGGCGAGGCGACGATTGGACGTTGATGATGACGCGAAGGGCGAAGTGTGAGTGAGTGAGTGAGTGAGTGAGAGAGTGAGAGAGAGAGAGAGAGAGAGAAAGAGTGAGTGAATCAACGGAAGAAGTGGACGCGCGCGCGCACACGTTGACGAGAGTGAAACGACGACGGATTGTACGCGACTCTTGTGGGGCATACACGAACGTTTCGCCGCGAATGGAACACGCGAGAGGAGCGACAAGAGACGTAGAGGACGTTGAACAACGGCGTGCGGTGATAAATTCGTGAAAACGTGATATAGAAAATAAAGAAAAGAGAAACGGAGAGGCGAATTTAATTGTATTGCAATTATGCGCAAGCAACGGTGTTGTTATTTGTGTGGAAAAAATGCATGACGCACAATTTGACGAAACGAACAAAAAGAAAAGGGAAAGCAGAGAGAGAGAAGAATATGAATTATTGAAATAAACAAGTATGGATATATATATATATATATATAAATATTTTGTTTATCAAGTTGTAACTGGAGTTGGAAGAGTATTTTTGACAGTGGGCTCTGACGTTGAAAGAAAAAAAATAGTGTATGTGATTGTTGTTTACTGTTGTTTGTTTCATTTCATTATAATGCCTCGTTTTTTTTTTCTTTTTGTTTTCACGCTGTAGTGAAAGCTTTTGATTAATTCCCGAGACTTTTATATTGTTATCAATTTTGCTGTGATTTAAATTGGTGATGTTCGAATGTGCATGGTGGTTTACTATTTTTTTCATTATAATCCCACTTATATTCTTTCATTTTTTTTTTTTTTTTCGGGCTTTCGATAGTTGAAATAATGTTTTGTTTATTTTGCTTCTGTCCCCTCCTGTTGCCCTTGACTGTGTATGTGTATATATAGTTATATAGTACGTGGTGCGACTCGGAGAAATAAAATGAAAAAAAATACGGAAGCCAATCTCGTGTGTGTGTGTGTGTGTGTGTGCGTACACATTCCGGAATTTTTTGTTTTATTTTTATTTTTCTTTTATTTTCACATATATATATATATTGTATACTTTATGTACAGTTTGTTTCGTTTTATAAGAGCTCGCGTGGCTGTTTTAACAAGACACATTACGCACACACATACCCACACGAACATATGTATATATATATATATATAAAGCGGTGCAGAGAATGAAAGTGTACACAGAGAGATGAGAGAATGAGCAAAGAAATGAACGTGCAACACTTTACTTTCGCTTTTATTTCACGGCTTTATGTGTATTCCGGCATTTCTCCTTTGTTTTATTGAAGAAAAAAAAAAAGGAATGAAATAAAAAAGAAAAAAAATTTCAATAGTTTTTCCATGACATTTATCACATATTTTTTTTTTTCTTCTATCAACTGATTGTTATCTATTCGTGTTGATGTCGCGTCGTGAAAAGAGATCCGAAATGAAAGTAAAAAGAACCCGATGTGCGTGTGTGTCTCACAGTATATGTATATATATATATATGTGTGCGTGTGGGTTGTGTGTATGCAAGGGGAAATATAAAACATTTTTCACATTTCACAGTGGCGTTATACATATTCAACGATCTTTTTTCGTTTACGAGATGTAAAAAATATTGACCTGTGACTCATAGGTGGATAAACCCATAAGTGCTTGATGAAAGCTTGTGTGTGTGTGTGTGTGTATGTGTGTGCATGGATATTTTCAAACAGAGACACGTTAACACACAAAATTAGAGTAATTTTCAAGTTTTTTTTTTTCACTTTTCATCTGAAGCTTAAAGCAATAATTAAATTTATATTTACATATATATATATATATATTTGTATGTATGAGGAAGTATCGCGCGAGCGTTTCCGCTTGAAGGCGAGTGCTGACAAAAAAAAAGTAATGAAAAAAATTTTAATTATAGCGCGATTTTAACTTCAAAAAAAAAAAAAGAGAGAAACGAATGGTGTTTGAATGGACATAATCACCTGCTGCCGAAGGAACACAACAAGCAGAGTGTTATGTGAAAGAGAACATAAAAAGCAAATAATAAAAGCGTTTAAAATGCCTGGACGTTATTGCAAAATAATGTTACAGCTTCCGTTTCGTAATGAACTTCACTTTATTGACATTTATTTAATTTAATTCTTCCAAGAAGACGTTGGGTTGGCGGAGAGTGTACGGGAATGATTTTTCGCCAGCAATGAATTTAACTGGAACACTAGAAATTCGAGCAATCGAAGGTCTCGGTGTATTATATAGAGTTGGAGTTTTTGGAGCGATAGGTTTTAGTTATATAGGACAGAAGAAGAGGAAACCGGGTATTGGAGAACAAACACACAACACAGCGCGAGAACAACGGGCGCCGGTGAGAGAGATTTACGGGCGTACACCGGTCCCTCTCGGGTTCCCTTTCGTATTTTTTTTTTGTCCATATTTTTTTTTATTGCAGTTATCGCCCGCCGGCCCGGAATCGGCACGCGGCGACGGCGGCTATGGCCTCTGCGAGCCGCCAGTTTCGCAAAATCTCGTGAGACCTGGCCGCCGCCGCTGGAGAGTTAGTTTGGTTCGTGGTCAGCGTTGATCGACCACGGGTTGTCCGCGCCACCGTTGCACTTGTGCCTTTTATTGTGTTTCTATCATTTCACTTTATTATTTTTCCAATAATACCATTTTGCAAATGGAATATCAAAATATTAAAATGAAATAAGCAACATTATTATTTGCCATATGTCAACTTACTCTGAAAGTTGAACAGATCAATTAATTTATCAATGTTCAGAATGTTTATTAATTTTATTCAGGTGAATGAAGTTATGAGCGAATGAAGTAATGGAAGCTATTTTGGTTATTCACTTGAGAAAATTCGTTGCTTACAAGTGATTTAAAAATTTCAAATGAAACGGAAAGAATAAAAAATGTGTAAGAGTGTTTTTCATTTTATTTCGTTATTTATTTTTTTTTTTTATCGGTAGAATGTAGCCTGGTGTACCGGATGTGTGTTTTGAGGCAACGAGGTATAGCGACCCTGGATTAACGTCAAGCCGTTGAGCGCGCGTCGTTCTCTATATATGTAGGGTACCTCTTCCTCATCTCCACCTCATCCTTGTTCTGTTATTTGTTGTCTATGTCCCATATTCGCATTTTACCTTTTTCAAATGAATAACAATTTCAATATGATTCAATCTCACACGTGTATTACGCATTTGTTTATTTCATTTTATTTCATTTTATTTGACTTATATATCAATTAATTAATTTATTATTATGATTATTATTTTTTTTTGTTTTTAATTATCGCTGCATTTTTATGTATTGCATGTCCGGCCGCATTATTGAATTTCCAATCGCCAGTTTAAAAATACAAGTCAATGTACTATTTATGAACAAAACATTCGATTACACGCATTCATTCATTTTTATGTTGAATTAATTCAATTGCGATTGCATACACATGTATATACACTTGGATATTTTTACTGTATTATCATAATGCAAACAAAATTAATCCAAGCGATATAAATATTATTTCAGTATATTAATAAATATGTATAGAAAAGAAAAAAAAAGTAATAATAATATGCTGAAAGGAAATTGAAGACAATAAAAAATTACAAAGAGCGATGTCGCTTTATTCACATTGCAATAATCTCTCTTGTGACGGAGATTTTGTCGTTGAGATCGCATTAATCTGTGGTTTAGCGAACCAATTTAAATATCATGCGACACAGTGAACGCAATTTTATATCATTTCCGATATCTCCAAGGTGTATTGGTGGTGGGAATTAAGGGGCCCCATGAACAATCACTGACGTCCAAACTCTGTCTGCTCGCATATATAAAATAAAAGTGTATAATGTAATATTATATATGTGTGTGTGTGTTTACATATGTATTTGAATGCGCGCGAGCCCGTGTACAACAGCAATGTCACGATTTGATATATACATAAGTGTGTGTACGTGTGTATATGTGCGCGAGTTCGTTGGTAAACGCATGCGCAACGGCGAGGAGCGTTGCGGTCGCCAAGGGACACAAACGAGAAGGAGACGAAACAGGCTTCTGTTCGCCGGTCACGGGCGCGCATGTGCCCAAGCGTCGCATCAATTTTCCAATCAATTCAAACATTTTTTTAAGAGGATAATCATTTTGTTTATGATCAAATAGAGCGAGTGAGAGCGAGAGAGAGAGAGAGAGACGGCCTGAGGAGAGAAGAGAAAAAAAATAAAATTGGAAGTGAACGAGAGAGAGAGAAATCATATGCAAGTTTATTATAATTATAATTCATTGAAAGAATATATGAATTTATTGTTGGAATGAAAAAAAAAAAAAAAAATGTCATTCTAACATGGCGAAGAAATTTTGCCGTTGGAGGCGAATTCGCGAATGCATCATGTATACATATACATATGGGTTTATTCACATACACACAAATTGGCGGGTATAGTTGTACGTATGGAGGGAGACTGACTACCAAAACGTGGATGGAAATGTTTGTGTGTGTATGAGAGGGACGTGCGTTGCGTTGGTGCGCGTGCGTGTGAGCTGCTATAGTTGGTATATAGACATTTCAGCGAGCAATTGCGCGGGCGTGTGTGTGTATGCATGCACATATATATATATATATATATATATGTATGTGTGTACGCGCGCGCGCGCCCGTGAGACCTTGAATCAAGCAGCCTTTGTCGCGAGCCTCCACCGCGGCACCACGAGGTCGGCGAAAGTGTACACCCGAGAGCTTTTTTGCTCTACTCTGTGAGCTCGACATCGTACTTTTTACTTTTTACATCGCCCGGGTTGCCGCGATGCCTATATATATATATATATATATATATATTTTCGTATATCATCTGCATATATCTGCACACACATAGAAGTGAGTGAAGAGTGCAACAGAGAGTTCGCGCGAGCTCCCTCGTTATTCTACTGTCGTCGGTTAACAGCCATTTTTGTTGCAACTCCGGTATTAGTTGCGCACAAGAGAGTTAGAAAGAATATTCATAAGAACGAAAAAAATGGCAATAAATAAAAAATAAAAGAAAAAAGTGGAGAACAAAAAATTTAATAGGCATTTGTGTGTGTGTGTGTGTGTGTGTATGCGAAATTGGAAGTATGAAATCTTTTGTTTTTTGATGAGAAAAAAAATTGTGTTTTTCTCTCTACTATATAATTTTAAATTGTGGTAAATTATCTATTTTTTTTTTTTTTTTTTTTTTTTTTTTTTTTTTTAGTTAGTATTTGCAAGCATTGCGCATCATAATATTTCCACGAAATTTTTGCCCCACATATTCACCCATCGTTTCATTTATTTCGCTTTTTCTCTTTCTCTCTCTCTCTCCCTCTGTGTGTCTATGTGAAAACATATGCAGGTCTCGCGCGTGCAAAACAACCGAACAAACTCTTCTTTGCTATATAACGAAAGAATTTTGGCTGCTCGGGCACACAACGTTTTTCGTCGTACTGGATATGTAGCGCGACGGAGCGTGCACTATGGGCCGTGTTCACTCTATCTTTCTCTGGTGTTTTTACTCTCTTTCACTCTCTCTCTGTCTCGCAACGCGCTCGCGAAAGAGGCGGGTATTGAATTTTTGTGCGTTCGCTACGGTCGATTCAGCGAAAGTGCATGGCCCGACCAGCTGCTCTGCCGCGCCAGACCAAACGCCCCGGATCGTCCCGCTTTTTTTTTCTCTTTCCTTCTTCTTTTAACTCTCTCTTTTTTTTTTCTTTTTTTTTTTTCCCCGCTTATTACTTATTTCGCCATTCGATTCCCTAACGTTCGTTCAACAAAATAAATTTTTCAACGTTGAAAAAATACAGTTAATAAATATATAGCAAATGAATGAATAAAACAATTGGAATATTTCGTGGAGATCGTGAATAAAATAGTAACAATATATTTATCATTGGAAAACACAGCAGTCAATAGATTTATATTTTTCTTCTGTTTACAAGATCGTTAAATAATATAGTTTCAGATTTTATGATAAAAATCCACTCGTTCCCAATAATTACAAACATAAATGACATAAAATATCGAAGATTTTTTAATTTCATGTTGATCGATAGGGACTTTGTTTCACGTGATAGTAAAAAATTTTATTGTCTCAATACTCGAAAGTGAAGAAAAAGTCACATAAATATATATAATTCCCAAGTGTGCCTGTACATGCATATACAAGAATGAATTCTCATAACAGAGAGAAAAGTAGTAGAGATAAAGAATAAAAAAAAAAAAAAAAGAAAAAAGGAAAAATTTCCTTGAATAACAATAAGTCGTAAGTTGAGTCAATGATCGCGACCACTGTTTTTTTCCAACGTAGTAAAGTATCGAGCGAGAGAAAGAGAGAAGAGAATGGTAGAGAAAAAGAGGTGACGCACATTATCACAAACGCGGGCTACCGACTCTATCATCTGTCATGTGGTTAGGATATATATCGTTGTCGCGCCAATGAAGTTTACTCGCACGACCTTTAAAGACTAAAGTTCGTGATATTAAGTCAAAACCGATTTATTAAACTGTCCATACAAGAAAGTATAACAAGTTCACACTTATTATCATCCATTGTGTCAATACATATCCATAAAACATATATCAATATATAAAGAAAAATCATCAATACAAATAATCATTTGTTTGTTCAATGAATATTTTATATCTACGGAGGTTTAATCATTGCAATGATAAATTTATATGTATCGTAATAAAATTTTTAATTCATACAAAATATGTGCTCCATTTTTCATCGAATGACGGTATAAGTTGTTGTATCGTCACATTAGCGACAGCTCATTGTTTTTCATATGAAAAACTTTCATAGAGTAAATATCGTGTGATTGGAACAGAACCGTTACACCTTGGAAATTGTCATTTTTCTGTTATCATAATAAAACTACTCTAATTTGTGTATGTGGAAGAGAGCCAAAAGTTGTAGTTCATTCGGCGACCGATAAATGGCAAAAGTGAGAGTATACATTTATGAAATATTCACTGGATATTTTCTCCAATTTTTATTTTACCCAAGTATAAAATTTTAGGTTCCCTTCGTCGCTTACATTCTCCCCAAATCACCTATAGCGATTTTTGTTTCTAATGTTTTTATGGGACTGAGATCTGAATATCTTTTATTAAATAAAATCGTTAAATGCTTGTTCAGAAAATTTCGTAATATTGGGTTGTGACGGTCTTGTTTCAAACCGATGATATAACTAATACCGTTGATGTAAGCGCACACGTGAACCAAAACGAAGTGACAGAATCATGTTGATCTATCGAACAAAAAATATCAGTAACGTGACATACAAATTTGTATGTTATGTAGCAGTCACGTGTTAATCCCTTCACGTTAACGATCTCAAATTCACTTACACCTGTACACACAGCCAAGACAATCATGTATATATATATATATTTGTGTAATATCTATTGACACAATCAATGACGTAACATAATGTATGTAGACTTCATGTTAAAGCCAGTTACATATATATCAATGGAGGGTTTCGGGGTGAGACCTGAATCTGCAGTAATATACATCAAGCTAAAACAATATGGATCGATATTTCACATTAGCAGTTGAATTATCATCGTACGATAATTATATGTGATTATTACATTGAATATAATAATAATTATTATTATTATTATTAGTATCATAAGGCAAAATCACATTAATTCTATTTCTACCCGTTAGGTATGTAAATTTAATGCAATATTGATTGAAAACAATTTTCGTGTGATGACAAGTAAAAATAATTGATGTTAATTATTGATTATTTGTGGAATTTTTAAATTTATTATCTATGATAATTGGAGAAATATTATTGAATGTAATACGTGAGAATGATATACTTGTAAATGTGTTATTGGGTTTTCTATGTATATATAACGTGAAACGATTGTGAATGACTACGGGTGTGTATATATAAAGTGTGTGTGGGTACATATATGTAGTGGCCTAGCGCTCGTCGTTTATTCGAATACTAATGCGTGGGAATAGAGGTGGATGCGCGAACGTAGAAGGGAGGGAAATACTCGTAATAGTAACCTTGGCAAGAGGAGAAACGAGAGTGTATAGAGTGCGCGCGTGGTCACCATCAGGCCGACCACTACCGAGGTCTTTCTCTCCCTCTTTGAATACATCACATGTGCGTTTACACAGTTGTGTGTCGCGTGTTCAATTATAATATC
>CAJUYH010002981.1:24543-35812 GCA_910591685.1 Galerucella tenella
ATATATATATATATATATATATATATATATATATATATATATATATATATGTATATATGTATGTATGAGAGTGGAGAAGAGAAAGCAGTCGATTTGAAAACGTGAAAGACACGAATATTCAATCGATTGGGAATTATCGGCTTTGGCAAATAAAACGACATTTTTTTTTTGTTTGTCACATGTATAAGTTGTACATATGTACAGTAGCATATACCTATGTATACATATGTAATACTGGGTTTTCTATACTCTTGATTTTGTGGCAGATGGGAAATTAACATACACATATAGAATTGGCCAATAATCAAATGCATATATTTTATTCGTGACAATTCTCAATGTAGCGTAATTTGAGCTGCCAATAATCTTTTGTATTTATAATATATACGTGACTAGAATTAATATAAATATATATATATATATATGCATACATGCGTGTGTGTGTGTGTACATATTGAATAGACCAAATGCCCTCAATCAACAACATGTGTCATGGTTCTATTTTTATTTTCAAATACCTAGACAACAACAAAATGGTAATATATGTTTATCATACAATACTTTATTTGTTTTTCCCTTTTTTTTTTTTTTTTTTCTTGTCTTATCACTAGTGTGATTTTATATACTGATCAGACAGTATACAAATATTTTCAGTCTATAACAAATATATTTTTATTTTCTCAGCAAAAAATAAATTACACAATATAAACAATACCGGCATTATCATTTCATTCAACAAATATATATATATATATATATTTACAGAGTTCTCTCGATAAAAAAATAAAAAACAACGACATAAAAGAATCATATCAACCTACGTAAAAAAATTTTTTTCTTTACAGTATTAAAAAAATTTTTTTATTACCAGCGAAAAAATTTCATGAAAAACTAAGTAATGATTTGTAAAAAAAAAAAAAAAAAATAGGTAAAAATATTGTTTGGGGTAGAATTATAATACATACACAATGCTCGTAAAAATGTTGTATTGCGCTGGTATAAAATCATACATATAGTTGTACTACGTATTTTCTGCTTACTGTAGTAGTGAAGAGCGAAAGTGCTTCCTCCTCACCAGTCGATATATCGATTCACACCCCTACTTTTACTCGTCGCTTCCTGCCACGGGAACAGGATAGGACTCGCTCACTCTCACATTTTTTTTTTCTCTCTCTCTTACACTTGCACTCGCTTTATACAGAATGACTCACGCAGCTTCCCCGGCAATGCGTTTGCTCAAAACCATCCCACCACTGCCACATCTCTGTTGAGCTCTCGGGAGCACGCAATAGCCAAGGCAACTTATACACTCACGTTTACGAGAGTGTTGTTGTACGCATTCGATCGACCCGTTGGTGAATAGCAGTGTGTGTTAGAGTGAGTGGGAGAGAGAGAGAGAGCGAGAGAGTTTGTTTTCTTCTCTTCTCTTCTCTGTTCTATCCACGAGTACTCTACTCCAGTCATTGCCACCTTCTTCCTCGTTTTCTTTATCTTTTTCACGCTCACTCCTGTCACTTTTTCGCGCGGCATTCTCTCTTTTCTCTTTCTTCTTTTCTATTTACTATACACATTCTATTTGTCGAGGGAGAAAAATATTTTGTGCGTGCATGTATTTATGCATGTATGTACGTGTGCATTGGATGGATAGGTGTATGAGTGCAAAAGAGAAAGAAACGCAGGACGATATTGTAAAGGCAGTTTTACATTATTCAGCGCGTGCCGCGTGCCGTGTACGCGTTCTCGGAAGTGAGGAAATGCCGCGCGCGGGTCTCTCGCGTCTCTCGTTGAATTTCAGAGTTTCCTTTCATGTCGATGGGATATTTCAACGCGATTTTTTTTGTCTCGCAATTTGTATATGTATGTATATATGCGTCTCTCGTATTTCTTCACTGTTTTTCTCTCTTCCTCTCGTTTTTTTTTTTTTTTTTTTTTTTTTTCATTCTTTCCGTTTTTGTTCTTTGTTTCTTAGCGATGTTTTGTGTGGAAAAGTAAAGCGTTGATGCATAGGAGGGACTATTTTCATTTGCAGTGATGACACATTTTTTTTTTTTAACTTTCGTTCACTTCCACTTTAATAACACATTTTTAATATTATTATCATTTGTTTTTTTTTTTTTAATTTTTGTACGTAATACATATACAAGTAGATATAAGTCCTTTATTTATGTTATTATTATTTTACTTTTATTTTTGTCATCAGTGGTGTTTCTATAACGGTTGTACTTTCACACAGTCCGTTGGTGTTCATAAAGTCGTTCAGCATTAAAAAATAAAGAAAAAAAACAAATGAAAAGGAAAATACTAACAGAAATATCTCGGAGATAGCAGTTGAAAGATACGCGCGATTCCCATGGTACAGTAAATAAATTTCGCGCATTTATTTCAGATCCTTATTTTCCTTCGTCCAAAGGACACAACTTGATTAAAAATAGAGGGGGAAAAATAAAAAAAAAAGGAAAAATAATGAGGGGAGGGAAGGGATGATTCTTTCACTTCGTGGCTGGAAAAAAAAATAAAAAAAAAAAAATAAAATTGGAACATGATGACAACAATTAACCCCCTCGTCGACGTATTTTCTATTCGTTTTGACTCTGAGCTGTACTATATCGGCGACATTGCGAGTTGTAATCTCACCGTCCACCCTATCAGCCCTTAAAATTGGCCATTAGAGGGTGTGCTCTCACTATATATAATATCCAAGTATTTCGTAGAATTGTAAAAGGCGAAAGGGTTCAGGTATATATTTTATTGAATATTGGAGTTTTATTTCAAATGAATATAAATATAAACACGTAAATAAAATTTAATATTGTTGCAATACAATATTTATTGTAAAATATTTGTTGTGCATTTAAAAATTTTCTCTCTGTTCACTACGTTATCTTTAGTTATCCCATACATATGTCTAGCACTCATGTATATATATATACGCGCACGTGCGTATTTGTTCACGTGCACATAATGACAAGGTACCTATACGCACCGCGAAACTTTTCAACGTGCAATTACCGCTAAAAAAATGTAAAATGCATCACCCTGGTATGTATGCGTAATGCAATTCGCTGTCACGAGTAAATATATTTCCAAGTAGAATAAATATTTTTCATTGCCGTAGCGACATATCCAATTTGCTAATGCATATGTCTACTTATATTTGTATATCTCCATTAGTTGTTAATATGTACTCGTTATCCCTCCATAGACAATTATAAATATAAAATAGAAAGAAAAAAAAATAGAAAAACATTAATAATAATAATAATAATTTAAAAAAAGAGTTGAATAAATACAGTTAATGTACATTTGAGAAATATTTTTATACAGTAAAGGGGGAAAAAAATTACACTTTCACTTATCATTATATTTGAACAAGATCTTATTTTTTGTAATTGGCCATGTAATGGTTCAAAATTATATGTGTATAGAACTTCTATACTATAATTTTGTTTTGTTTTGTTTCTTTTTTTTTTTTTAATCTTTGAATTTGCTTATTAAAGTCTATCTTGTATATCGCTACATATATACATATTTATCAGCGTGAAAGTATATTGCGAGAAACAGCTGACATTTTCACGGCCAGCGAGGCATTTATCATAGAGTCATGGCTACAAACACACACACACGTACACATGTTGTCTATGGGAAATAACGCAATGGAGAATAAGAGAGAATGAAGTAGTATGGAGCCCCTTTTCAAAGTATATTTGCGTATTTTTGGATATCGCTTCAACATTTCAACCGCTCGCACCCCCTCAAAACTGTATTATATACCAACACAGACATATATATCTATATATATGTCTATATATATATATATATATATAAAATATAAAATTACACCATATCAAATAAATTCAATTTATTCAATGTCAAATTATTCAAAATTGCTTTGAAAATCATATAATTTTATTAATTTAAGAAACAAATAATTCAATACAGCAAAACAATCGAATAATGATTAATTTTCGTTCCTACGTTTTTACTCACATATTTATATATATGTATAAATATATTCGACAGGCCTAAACACGCATACACCCACGCGTTCAAGTCACGTTCTTCGTCCTTTGGGCATTCGAAGACCTCCATCGCGTCGTAGTAGTGTAAATGTGAAAATCGATGGTGCAAACGCACTAAATATTGCCTATATATATATATATATATATAGACACTCATACACACATGGCCTAAAACTATATCAGGATGTTCTTTGGCCATGGGGTACACACACACACATACACACACACATATATATATATCGAGTCATTGGTATGTTTATGGTGTGTGCGCGGGAGTATATAGCATTGGCGGTAGTATATATGGACTTGAATACACTGGAAAGGGATGATAGTAAAAGTAAAGAGGGCGCAATAGACGAAGAGGAAGACGAAAGAGAAAAGAGAAAGTGAAATAGAGGGGATTGAAGTCGCGGGGATCATGGCAGGGGTATTGCCAAGCATCGCGGGAAGCCTCGTAAGGATATAATCCGGCTAGATTCGCCGGTATCGATTTTCGAGGTGCAGCAAGCATGACTGGGATGTGTATAACCTTACGCGCGCGCCCGCGCAACAGCGCGTCTATACTTGCGTCCCGTTGTGCGTGTCTGTGCGCGTTCCTCGAGATATATATCGCTTGGGTGCGCGCACGAGAGTCATCGTGACTCACACGTTTATGTATAGGAGTATGGGTGTATATGTGTAAGTGACAGATAGATAACGCTTCACAATATTACGGCAATGGAAATATTAATTTAGTCAATGAAAAAAGAAAAAAAAAATTGATATAAAACAATCTATTAATAATATTTACTCGGCTGACAGTTTGAATAGTATTTTATCAATCAGTCGATGATAAATTGGATGATTGGGATATGACAATGGGACGAATGAATGTAGGAAATGAAAAACAAAAAAGAAATGGAAAAATTCGAAATCTATGGGAGAGAAAAAAAAATTTTGTGTAGATAGAGTGAAGAAGAGAGAACTCGATAACGAGTCCCTACTAAACTACCCCTGGAAAACTTTTTCACCGAGCAAGACCGACGTGTATATACCATCAACGTTTCTTAAGAGTTCGAGAATATATATATATATATATATATATATATATGTATATATAGTTTGATGGTAAGGCAGGAAGGGAAAAGTGAGAAGGGCTATATACTGTAATATTCTCTTCTACGACTCGGCTCGTTTCCCAAGGAGGAATTAGACGAAAATTCCATGCTCTTAAATTAGTGAAGTTGTGTGCGAGCCGTCGCTCTCTCTCTCTCTCTCTCTCTCTCACACGCACCGTCTCTCACTTGCTCCTTTATTTTCGTCGCGAGAATTGAGAGAAGAAACTGTAGAGAAAAATATATATTTATATATTTATTCATTTTCACGTGAAATTTCCATTTTACCATGGCCGCGCAATCTCAATTTTATCCAAGAGACCCACTAACCCGCAATGATGCAATAAAACACAGGAGAGAATAAAAAAAAAAACGAAAGAAGAAAAAAAAAAGGAAGGTCTACACGAAAGAGTAAAAATAAATGATAAAAAAAAAAAAATAGTAATAATACCTTCAATGATTTAAGAGTACATAGGTAGACAGTGAATAAGTAAAGTGTGAATGAAATTGCACATGCGAAGTCCGAGGAAATAATAGAATCGCAATAAATAAAAGTGAAAGAAATAAAATAATAAAATAAAGAAAACAAAAAGGGAATATGGTGGAGAAGTAGTACTCGTTGGTAAAGAAGCACGTGCTTCGCGTATGCTCCACAGTCTGGCCGTTTGTTTTTCATCCTTCCTCCATATATTCTTCCACTCTCTATTTCTCCCATTCGTATATTTTATATACATATACATATAAATACATATATGTGCGCGCGACTCCATTGCAGGACTCGCACACGGTGGACGGAGCAGGTAAAAAGGGCCCTATACAGCTGTCCGACAGCTGCTCCCCTCTGTCCTACATACATCATCGATGAAGCCGAGCGTACATACACATATGAGAGAGTGTTAACCATGCACGTACTCATACATAACCATTTTCGTACATATATATATATATATATATATATATACTTATGTGTGTATGTATGTAAAATGCGGCGGTAATATATAAAATTGAGAAGAGACACACGTGGAAATTGATTGAAATGATGATAATATCTATTTCTCTTTGCAAAATGCACGTGCATAAAGTACTTATGTGAACAGTTTATATATTTACGCTATTTTCCTATTCAGTCTGATCAACGCGAACAAATGGTCTATGTCATTGCATTGATATATATATATATATATATATATATATGTATATATTTGTTTGGCATATAAATAGGTAGGAATATACATTGATGGATTGAATGCTGTGACGAAATTAGTGGCGCGTCGTTTCTATGTTTCTATACTGTCTGATGTAAATACTGCGTGTTCACTTTTTATTGTTATTATTTATTTTTTTTTTCCTATTCTTTTCTCTCTTTTTTATTCAATTTGTAGTGTATGGAGAAAGTTAAAAATTGTATGTATTTTTACGGTTATGCAGTAGGCATTGTTAATGCAACTAAGTAATGACAGACAGTTGTGTCTAACGGCCACGCTCATGAGAATGAGAGAAAAGAAGAAATGTCGCGTGCACTGTGTCGCGACAAGGGATGTCAATGCGCCAACTCGACCGTGAAGATTTCACAGTTATAAAGTCCTTGTGACGTTTGTATATATATATATATATATATATATATACATATAGATTGCTTTTTTTTTTCTTTTTCTCTTTACTTTTTTTTTTCTACGGCTTTCAATGCTCGAACGCGTACACAGTGGCTCAATCGTTTACGATTAATTTTTATTGACGATAATTCGTATTACATTCATCATTCTATCTCTACTCTATTTTCTGTTTTCCATTATGATATTTCAATTTACTTTATATTATTATTTCAATGTCGTATGAGAAAGTGCGACGATGTAAATTTTTATATTTCATCGTTTCTTCATTTAACAATAAATGTTGAATTGTTGATAAAAATTTTAATATGAAATTTAATTGAGTAGGAATTTTTTTTTTTTTTTTTTTTTGGAATAGTTTCTGTTTTATATTATTTTTTGGGTTCACAATGAGATGAATAATGTGAAGATTGAAATGTGATTGGTTCGAGTCCTGATAGATACAATTGAGAGTCGCGCGCGTGACTATTGTGTGTATATATATATATATATATATAAGTGATGGCGTTTTACTCTCTATGTATTGAATGAGACAAACGGCTTGGGAATTATACTTGACAATGCTGCTGATTGCTGGTTCATTATGACGTCATATAAAAGCAAATCTAGCGCGATAGGCGTTGGTACATATTATACCTATAGAGCACTGTTGCACGATGGCGAGTAATCGCTTCTGATGTAGGTACATAGCCGTCATGACATTTCACTCGTGTGCGAGATAAAAAGAAAAAAAAAAGAATGACGCCGTGACGTGAGAGAATGAGAGAAGAAGATAGAAAAAAAAATCAGAAGAGAACAATAAACGTTAAAGGCTTTTTCCCCAGCGGGAAATTTGCGCCTCTTGTCTCGTGTTACCACTATGAAATTAATTAAACAATTAATTCTAACAGTTGAATTTCTATTTTTTTTTTCTGTTTTATTTTATGCTTCTGCTCATTTCATTTCAAATGTCACAATGCCATATAAATTAAATAATAACATTTTATTACAGAAAGACAAATAGAAGTATGGATAAATTTACAGCAGTTGTATCAACGTTTATTTATTCATTTGTTTTACTATATTTATTAATTTTCTTTTCATTTATTGTATAATAAAAAAATAAGTGAAAGGACGAAATAAAATATAAAATGGAAAGAATGGTCAAGGGAGAAGTTGAATCCTTGACTATATGGAATAGTTTATCCGCAAGCTAGAAGAAAAAAAAAAGGGCGAGTGCGACCGATATATAAACTATAAGAGCCACGTGTGTTCATGTGTAGTATGTACATATATATATATATATATATATATATATATATATATATTTGTGTGTGTGTGTGTTCACTATACCAGCATGAAGGCGAAAAGGGCGAATGAGATGTGAGTCTCACAGCGAACTAGAGAGACCATGATTTATTTGCGCCATGGGGCACCACCGTGGCGCGTCATATTTCTTTTCGGTTGTGCACAACGCGCGACTTTGAAGTTTAATCGATGGTGTACAATATGGCCGAATTTATAACAACAATAGCAGACGAGAAATTTGAAGCGTAACGAAAAAAAAAAAAAGAAAAAGAAAAGAAAAAAAAAATAGAATAAAATAACATAAAATAATAATAGAATAATAAAATAAAATGGAAGGTAACAAGAAAAAAAATTTTCGTCTGAACGAAAACAATAGCTCTACTATATTATCCATTTACCATATTATACCTGTACACCAGTAAATAAAAATATACATAAAAATGGCGTCTTTGGGGTGATAAACTCTATGTAGCTCGAAAAAAAATGGAACGTAAATCAATTCGCATTTTCACTTTGGTAATTATTGAAATTGTGATTTCTTACTTTTTTTTTCTCTTTTTAAATACTTGGCAGTAAATATCTGTGATATAAAATCCAACTGGCTTTAAAGACAATATATATTATTATTTCGTGCATAAACAAACAATAGTTAATTTTAATCTTTATATAGACGATATACATATTAAAGCACCCTTTGCATTCGATGGCTAATCCCAATTACGAATAGCCATTAGTTTTATTCTACAGGAAAACACGTTACGTATGGACACTTTTATACATATAAATATAAACCACCTTCGCTGGCATCAACCCCCTTTACAACACTACCATCAACTCGCACCAATCTCCGCCCCTTCTCTTTTTCTCTCTCATCTCACTCTTTTTACTGATCGATCGCGCGAGGTCGCCGCTACCTTGATTTATGTTCCACGCTAATTACGTTCATTTGCATGGAGATAGATCAAGTCTCTTGGACCGATTAAACTCAAAACGACCCTTCTCCTCTATTCCCACAACTTTCACCCTTATGTCCGCCATTTTCTTTTTCTTTTTTTTTTTTTTTTTTTTCATTTTCATTATCGTGTATTACGCGATGGAATAATGCCGCCAAGTATTTTTATATATAAAAGTTAATTTATGTGAAAAATCTTTTGTGTCTTTTGGCAGAGTTATTAATATCTATTTTATATTGTGAAAGTGATGATATTGAAATGAATTGAAAATGAAGTATACATATATGTGGATGATATTCTATTTTTATTCCTTGATTGTTCTATATACTCTCTCGTTCATAAAATCATCATCATTATTGTCATTATTTATACATAAATATATAAATGTGTAGAAACTAGATCCGCGCAGCTGCTGACCCCAAAAACCGGAAGCTGTCAGCCATCTTGTTTGCACAGTTGCCATCGTTACTATATATGGGAGATTCTTTTTCACAAAACTGTATGCACCTATACACACATACATATATACACGTATATATGGAGGCATATAAAAAAATAAATATACAGTAAATATATAATTTTCACGGCAATGTTAGAATTGTCCAATAATTCATATCGTTTTCATTTTCTTTCCTTTACTCCCTGACCAAGATAATTTTACAGTAATGTAAATTTTTCATATATGAATGAATGCATACATACATATATATATATATATATATATATATATATTGAGTAAAAGTTTGTATAGTGCGGCAATAGCGCCCCTTATACCGTATCGTACACACATACATGAACACAAACAATTCAAGGGATCCTGTAGCTAATGCGCTTTATTGTACGAAACTTTCTCCTAAAACTTTTCGATTCACCATGGGTTACTGATTTTAGATTTCTGGAATTTATTGCCTTATACATTGGCTCCTGTGAATCTACCCCTCTTTTACTCGCGCAAATACTTATATATATATAAATGCGATGAGCCCAACAGATGGCGTTTTTTGATTGCGATTAATCCGATTATTTCTCCCTGATGTAGGCATCTATATAAATTTATCTACGTATATATATATATATATATATATATATATATATATATATATATACCTATGTGCGCATTCATGTCCATAAACGAATAATGAGATTTTATATTTCTTTATCTTACCCCTCCAAAATATATTCTCCTATTGGTCAGGCAAAAGGCATTTAATTTATTATCATTGCCATAAATCAGTAGATCACAAAATAAATTTATTTTTATTTATATATTTATTTATTTATTTATTTCCTCTGTTTTTTTTTTTCTGTCTTTCCTTCTTTCTCTTATTTCTCATCATACGTGAATCTAGATGTAGATATTTTTCTAAACACTTATTATACCACAATCAATTTGAATTGTGCGGTATCTTTCAAACGAAAATGTAGATTGTCATCTTTATATTCCGATATATATATATATATATATTGTTACTGATGTAAGTTAAAGACAATTGGGACGAACATCTGCCCTCTAATGGCGTGTCCTCATTAATTTTAGAGGAAATGCACCTTCATTAAAGGCAAAAAAAAAAAAACAAAGAAGGAAGATAAACAAGGGAAAAAATACATGAAAGAAAGATAGATAGAGTGAGAGAGTGAATAGAGTACGTTTACCTCAGTTACAAGTGGGTTTTTGACTTGGCTGCGTTATGTTTTGGCCATGTGAGTTTAGAAATCGCTGTTGCTTACCGCATATGCACATATATTTTTGTATAAAATACATGGGGCGAAGAAGGGCAATGAAGAACTTTCGATTCGGACAGATGTTTCGTTGGAAGTTTTTGGTATGACTAGACGACGACGACGACGACGATGATGGTGATGGTGATGATGACAACGACGACGATGTGAAAAGAAAGACGGAATTTACGTCAATGCTTCTTCTCACTCTGTTTAACCAAACGAGGACCACGTGTGGAGGAAATCCATTTCCTTTTACGACATCTCTCTTACTCTCTCTTCATCTCGCTCCCTTTCTCTCCTACTCGTATATAAGCAAAGAAATTGAATATGAAAATAAAAGGCAGAAAAAAAAAAAAATTAAATAGAAAAATAAAATAAAATGGAATAAAAATCGGAAATCAAAGAAGAGGGAAAGAATAATGTCATGTACATATAATGGTCAAGAAATTATGTATCAGCTGCCACTGAGTTTAATATTGTTATTGCTATTCGATTTTTTACTATGTTCTGTTTTTTTTTTATTCATTTCTTGTTTATTTATGATAAATAATCGAATGCCGAGTCGTGTGGCGAAATAACAAAAG
>CAJUYH010002982.1:0-35809 GCA_910591685.1 Galerucella tenella
CAGAATTGTTTTTGTCTTCCTCCTTAGTTGGGTAGATTTCGAATAATTCCATTTCAACTACTTCCTCTAGCGGTGGACCTACAAGTACACAGAAAGAAATATCGAACCTTATACATATGAATCACCAGTTTGTATTAACCGGAATAGATCGATTAATCACAAATTTGATTTATTTGATCAAACTAAGCATTAGGTACTAGTACTAGGTACTAATTGTTTTGCTAGCATCGTTACTATTGAGGTGATTGTATTGATTGTATTAATCACATTAGCGCATAGTTATTGATGTTTACGGAAATCAATATAATGTTTTTATGATAAATATAAGGATTTCAATGATTGTAATAATGTCTATGAACAACTTGATCACAGCTATGAAGTTGATGTATAAGTGATTAAATAAAGCGGTTGAACTCAAATCCATTTCCAAAGTAAATAAACCAAGCACTTTTTCGATTGAATTAATGCTACTGTTTTGATCATTTCAATACTTTAAATAATCACGATAATTGCTAAAAATTATTGACTTGTTTCTGTAAAACCCACCCTAGGTACCTGTTGCAATAGCAAGACACTAATTGCAACTGAACTGAGACTGAGCACTGGGACTATGCACACTATAGAATTCTACTATCGACTCTATTCACATGTCACGATTTCTTATTAAATACTTCAATATATTTCATAATAATAAGTCAGAAATAAGAGGAGACTTGTCGACAGTTTACAGATTGTTTATAAAGTGAGGCTTTCGACTGCTGTAGACTGGAATAATAATGGTTATAATACTGTAGAAAGCGATCGGTAGAATTCTATAGTGTGCAGAGTTCCAGTGCTGATTTGTTTTCGAGTGTGTGAAGTGAAAACATATGGTTTCACGTTGGTGACAATTTTGATTTTTGATTTTGGATTCAATTTGTTACTGTGCTCGTAGTGTAAGTGGTAGGTGTGTGATCTAAAAATTATGTGGAGCATCAATCAAAACATAGGTACACTTCCTTGTGGATTGGAGATCTGAATTTCCTGCAATATTATCCTTTCTTAGAGACTTAGAGATGAACAGCACGTCAAAGATAAAAACGTCAGAACAAGGTTGGGATAGATTAACGACTGAAACTAATAATGAGAGTAAGAATTTATAGTTTTACGCATAACCTGGAACGTAGTTTACAAAAATGAAAATCTATTAATTCAGATGGGTGTGATGCCGCCTTGTTGTGGAGCCTACATGGTTATATGGTACCTACCAATAAAATGGGAATGGAATGGACATATTTTTGAAATACATTTTTTTGAATTTAAGAATGACCGATCATGCGAAAAAGTGAATATACTCTGAGAATATTTGAAGAACAATAGAAATATATCAGTTAATAATATTTTTTTTATTTTAACCCATTTTCCTATTGCCATGCTTTGCATATAAACACAAATAATATAAGACTCTTGATAATTTCACTGTAGTAATACTCTTGGTAGTATAAATTTTGTAGCCTGTGATTTCGATGTACGTACAATATATCATTTTCATGGGATTTCACACAGTAAGAGCAGAAATAATACATTTTTAAACGACATCATAAGTGATATGATTTTTATATAAGTAGGTACCTACTGTATGCGCATATTTTAATAGTTCTTTAACTATACCAATTCTGAATCTTTATTAAGCCATAGTAGGATTAGCACGAGTTTTTCATCTGCAAAAAATTTAAGGTCTTCATTATTGGCTGAAGTCATGATTCAAACAGCTAATTTTGGGAGCAAGGTAAGTCTTGCATAAGCCACAATTTATAGGTTCTACAGTACAACCTCTCTTTAATAGAAAATATGGAATGATTTGATGATTTTGATGTATAATGTCAGCAGATAATGAGTTTGATTAATTTAATAAGCTATTGGTTCAATCATGCACACATTATTATTGTTGGAAACATTGCAGGTTGAGCACTCATCTCCATGAAATATAGGCAGCCACTAATGATAGGTACACGTTTCGAACTTATTGTTTATCTCAATCAGTACAAAATATATAACGTTTAAATCAATTACAATAAGGATTAGGTTAATTTCTAGTGGTGATCAATTTTGCTCTCCAAATTAATAAACAATATGATTGGATTAAGGTTGATGATGATTATTTACTGGACAGAGGAGATCAGGTTTGTTCTTGAAGTTAATAAACAAAATGATTGGATTAATGTTGATGATGATTATTTACTGGACAGACCAGAGGGGATCAAGTTTGTTCTTCAAGTTAATAAACAAAACGATTGGATTGATGTATACAATGATTGTTTACTGATCTGGGGACATCAATATTGATCTTCATACATATAAAAAAATCAATAACTTGTATGATTGTATTAATACTTGGTGATTAATCAATTTCATGAAAGTGATTGTCTTAGTTACATTGCGTATCGGCTTAGTTTTATGGATCAGAATGATTGATTCAATCCATTTTTTAATTGTATAGTGGCTACTTTTTCTTTCTGTGTATGTGAATAATTTCCAGTCTGTTCAAGAGTTCATTTTTGTTATAAAGTTTTTTCCCTGGTGCTGTACCACGTTATGCGTCATTGTACTTTCCTGCAATGTTTCATGAATATTATCCTGTGAATTGAAAATATTCTACACGATATTACTTAATCCTTTTGTTATAAGGAAGATTATATCCTTATACTGCCATAGTTAAGCCTTGTTATTAGGAATAAAAACAAAATGTCTGCCTTACTTCTTATCTATCTCGAGGAATAATCTTGAGATGAAGCTGAAATTACCATTTTCGTGCATTCATTTAGGGTTAAACAAAGTCGGTAGTTTGCTTTATCCTTGGATCGACGTATCCTTCAAACAATCTTTGCAATGCCTATCTACACAGTCACAATTTTGGAAACTGATGTCTTTGACTAAAGTTAAGGATCGTGAGAGGTTTGTTATCATAAATCACGCTCCTTTCGTCAGGAAAATCTCTAAATCTGGTTCATAGAATCATGAGCGCCGTGAGAAATATTTTTCAAAAGTTAGGTTGTATCTTAATATATACAGTGTGTGAAAGCCAAGCGGAATAAATTCATCATTCCAGTTATTGTACTTATTTATAAGAAACACATCTACTCCATTGACATTACTGGTTCTATTTAGTGTTTTACATTCTATTACGCTTTCCGATACATTTTAGTTAGTTTTTAATTGTATTTCAGTGAATTTCGGTTACCAAATGATTTAATTTTATCTTATTTGTTGCAATAAACTTGAAAACGATAAAATTTGTTGATAGAGAATGAATATATATGTGTCACAAGCCTATACTTCCCATTTAATGAAACTGGGGGGTTCTACCTTTCATTCGAAGGAAGTTAGGTTAGGGATGGCATTTTCGCGTGAAAGAATATAAATTTATAATTTAGATTTGACAAGTTTCGGGATTTTTTCATAAATATGTACAGAATCTGTATCTGTAGAGTAGGGAGGGTGAGTGTAGGCTCACATCCCAACTAGCAAAATGGAATTCTAAGAGGACTGAATTGTTGTTTAACAGTCGAATAGGGTTGTTTTAAGGACTGTTTGTTTTTATTAAGCCTTTTGTTGCGATAATTTTGTTGTATTAAATGATTCTATAGTGACTTTTACAATATATGCTATAACGCATTATACGATCATTTCTTTTAAAATGATATAATGCCTTATAAGCAAGTTTATACAATATAAAAAATATTATTGTATAAGACTTTTATACCTATTGTATAAGAGTTCTATAATATACTATATAATTAACAGCTACAACATTATAAAATAGTTACTTAAGCTCGTCTTATTGCAGCTGTATAATGTTGTATAATAAATATTGTATAGCATTCAATTGCGTTGCTTTATAAAACACTTTTTAGTTGTATAGTGCCTAAGTATTCTCCGTTATAAAACAGTTATCGTATACCGTTCCATTTTACAATAAAATATTGTTTAAGGCATTTCTTTGGGATAAAATTGTTGTATAATAAATCGCCATGTTTGAATTAGCAATTCTTGTAAGGCTATCGCCGCAATTGAGTTGCAAACATGAAACTTTATCATGAGACTTTATCATTATTTAGAGAATTATATTGTGAAAGATGAAGTCATAAACTATTGAAATCATGAAAAAAAGTATCTTGGGATTTTCTATTTCATTATTTTTTTTATGTATCTACTTGAAACTTGACCAAAATTGAAGCGCTTCATTTTCTTGCCATATATATACCTATAATCTATCAGTAAAATTTGCAGCACATCATGAAATGGAATCAAATTATTTTTACTATCGATGTCCGCCCAAGCGGCCCAAGTCGTTTTGATATTCTTCACTAAAAAATGAAATGCTTTTATAAACTACTATTAAATCATTTCATAGTAGCTGTATAAATGATTATAAAACAGTCGATTAAGAGTTGTATAAATGTGTATTAAATAGTCATGTAAGAGTTGTATAAACTTTTGATAGAATTATTTTATAACCAAACAGTTGTATAAAAATGGGCCCTTTTTAGTTTAATTGTTTCGTAGACCGTTATAAGAATTTTAGTATCCTATAAGATATATCTTGTAGCTGTTTTTACAAACCTTATAGAATTTAAATTGCTACTTGGGATGTGACCCATTGTACATCCTCCCGAGGAGTTGTCCTCCTAGGTCATCGTCCATCCTGTCCTCCCCAGGAAGGTGGACAGGTCTCTAGGAGACATCTCCTTTATATCGGCAGGTGTAGGCCAAGGCTCACCGAACACACACTCTCTGATCGACGACACTCGCATGAGACATGCCTGACAGTTTCATCTTCCTGTTCACACATCCTGCATAGAGGTGTGTCCACTAGCCCAATAGTATGGAGGTGTTTACTTAGTTGACAGTGACCAGTCAGAAATCCTACTGTTAAACGTAGGTTTTTCCTGGTCATCGCCAAATATTTCTCCGGTGCCAGCTTCCCAGGGTCGCCCAGGGTGATCCTAGCAAGACTGCATCCTTTGATGCCATCCCATCTCTTAAGGAATTGAGCATGGGTGTAACGTTTGGTAGTTCCGCAATTGTCGAAGTCGTTAGGCCGTAGGTGTCACAGGGTTCTAAAATTTTTAGTCCAGCCGCTTCCCTGGCTGAAGAATCGGCAATTACCTTCACTCCTGTCGTGCCCTTCAACCCACCTATATAATATTGTTATCTGCCGAGGCGTTAGCTAAATCTTGGTGGCACTCTAGTACTAGCCCCGATATAACACGTTATCTGCTCAAGACTAATGGGGCTTGTCTACTATCAGTGCAGATTGTTATGTACAGTATGTACTATATGTACAGTAACCGAACTAATAAATTTATTCGGTTTGACTTTTACACGCTCTTTAAACTGCGGAATAATAAAAATATGAACGATTTATTAATTGAATAGGTAGAATTTACAATTCGGCAACTGAATTCATATTCCTCTCATCTTTATTTTAAACTTGTTAACACTGTTAATAGCGATACTTAATACCACAATATGGTATAAATACCGTCCAATGACTGTTTTATCCATTTCCATTAGACAAGACTTGTACGATTGAAGTTTCATTAGCAGACGTGATTTTCTAAGAGCTCACGATTTTCTGGATGTGATACTTATATATTGTTGACCAAAAATACTTTAAAAACAGTTTTTAAAATGAGCTTTGAATATTTATTTCCGTAGGAAACATCAAAAAGAATATTATTTTTCTAGTAAGAGAAAAAAATCGGCTCGCAATCACATTGGCACAAGAAAATGAGAAAATATGTTCCTGTTAGACATAAAATAACTTTAGAAACTCATTTTCCGGCTATTGATGTAATTATCGGAATTTATTAACGCAATATTCAATAGAATTCCAGGAATATGCACAAAATGATATAAAACGTGAGTGTTAATACCTTATTAACCCACATAAGACTAGTCCAGGGCATTTAGAGCAAAATCACCCGAATAGAGGAAATTTTGGAGCACAACAGATATCGAGATGCGGTTTTCTGCATTGTGTTCGGGAAGGAGCAGAAAGGACTGAGAATAATGTGGAATATCACTTTTTGGAACAACGCCTTTAGCAATTTTCCCACCAGAATGGCCACCCGGATACCTCTGAGCGACCCCGGGTAATTACAATGACAGAATTGAATTCAGCATACCCAAAAACTCCCGATTAACGAGTTTGGAGCGATTTTCATGCACGCTGCCATTCCTCCCCCAATTCACCCCCCACGCACCTCTACAGAGCCACCCCCATGCACCCCCGGGTCATCCTAATGCTCTAGTAACGATTTCCGAGCGATTTTTCCGAGTTTCCAATCGTTCCCATAATAGTGCAAGTTTTTCCCAGTCTTTTCTGGGACCTTCCTGAACACAATGCAGAGAACCGCATCTCGATATCTGTTGTGCTCCAAAAACTATTCGATTTTTCCTAATAGCCTTGGACTAGACCGCCACAACTCTTTCCTAATTAATTAAATTCCTATAAATACTCCCAATAGCATTGTGTATCAGCGAAATATGACCCTTTCTACCTGCAGGTTGATAAAACTAACTCTGTAATTCGACCCCACAAATTAAAATCCGATGCTGTGGAGGCAGGAGATCCTGGTGGCCAGGGGGAATATACTACTCGTTATTCAAATGACATCACTTGATATGAAATGAGCTTGTTGTATTCACATATTTTAGCGTAACTTTATGGAAATATTTCCTAACAAAATTAACAAATCATCACTTGAAAATCTTTGGATTTAAAATAGCATGGACACAGAAGTCATTGTCATTACGTTTTTTTGTGAAATTGTATTTCTTCGTCAATTTATATTGGGGCGTGCACTGTATATTTATCATTCCTAAACCAGCAAAACAACTTTAAAGTAACGATAATATGCATGCGTTGCACCTTTCTATCCAGTGGTGATAACTCCGACTCTGTATCTAATTAGATTAGAACGTTAAAAGAAGCAGTTTCCGGAGTTCATTACAAGCAACTCGAATTTGCGGTTTAGTTCTAACTTCGGCCGCCCAACATCCAACTCTCCTAATAGTCTTTAGTTACGGACAATTACTGACCTAGCTCGGATACGAGTTATAGTTGACGGTAACAAATAAATTCAACCTGAAGATTCCAATTCTCTCTCATTTAGTCGTTAACATGGATGTTTTTAGTGGCTATGGAAATTTATGTCATCAGTTGTATATATTTTCTTACAAAAAAAACTTTCTGGCGTTTTAATCAATTTAAACTGGTGGAGTGGTAGTCTTATCAAGATGTTATTCGCAAAAGGGGTCTAGTTAAATTATTTAAGCTCTAGTATACCATAGGCATAGAAGAGAGAAGGCATGGGATCAGCATCGATACCACTGGATTTTTCGAATCAAAATGTCTTCTTTTCATCTTCGATGAAATATTCCTTCCTCAAGCAACATGGTTTTACACACACGTTCAACTGTAACAAATTTTTTGTCAAATGTGGATGATTGGACCAGCCTTAGATAATGGTTCACCTACAGACGTTATTTACCTCGACCTTGTTAAGGCATTTGACTAGATTTCAATACACTTCTACATAAAATTTTGGTGTCGGAGGAAATTCGGAAAGCTGGATAGATGATTTTTGCACTTCAAGATTTGTTTCACTTAATAATGCATTTTCTCCTCTGAAACATGTCCTGAGTGAAGGTCTTCGAATATATCCTGGGACCATCGCTATTCCTAGTATCTAGCTGATCTCTTTCGAGGTGTCAAAAAGCTGTTCGCTTTAGGCAGGTGATGCTAAAATATATGCAAATCATACAACAAATCAACTGTATCATCTATTTGACTCGAATGCAGTATCTGAATAGACTGGATTTTACATAAGTAAATTACAAAAAATCTCTCCGCGGAACAAGCAGTAACTTTAGGACCGAAAATCAATAAAAAAGGTAGAACGTGTTGCGGGACACACGGTAGGAACTTTAGTTCCTTTTGGGCAAAAGTTATGTAATAGATCTGACGTTATAGATAAACAATTTGCATATTCTTTGGTAGTTGAGTAGTAAGCACACCAGACTATCACGCGGTAGACCCGGGTTCGATTCCCCGTGAGGAATTGTTTTTATTGTTAATTTTATTTTTAAATAATTATTCTGCTTGATATTGATAACGACAACAGGTAGACGTTTGAAATATTTAGCAGAATATTCATTATTATAGATAATGGTACGGTACCCTTCATGAGGGTGTCCGACTGGCAACATCTACTTATAACAGCATCGTATATTTAAAAAAGGAAACCATAGCATTATACAAATTGCACATTCAAGAACTGTACGTTTACCACAAAATTAGTGGAAACATAAAATTGAATTGTTAAATTTTTAATTTGAAGTTATATTACAGTTTATAGAAATTTTTAATTTCTAGATTTCTTCCTAAGTGGGTCGTAGAAAAAATATGCTGCTCGACTCGTGTGGATTGTCCATATCGCACTTGAACGATTGAGCACTCCGCCTACGGCGTCGTGCTCAAACTTCGTCCTCGTGCGATGTGGCCATCATATCCACACTAGTTGCACAAACTACAATTTATTTCAAAATATGCCCTTTTACATTTAAAAACAACCTGCCAAATGTCAAATCAATTTATCCATCCATTTTAAAATTATCGAATTAAAACATTACAGTTTTCAAAATTTCAACACCCTGTATTTCGAAAGGTAAATGTGGTAGTCGAGTGCCCACTATATCATACAGAACGAGTAGTGTACAAAGTGTCAAGTGACCTTAAGTGTGCGTTAGACAAGAAAAACTATACCGGAACAATCAATTTTTTAAAAGCGATAGACTTATTTAAACGAATTTAATTTTTTTTTCTAGTGACCTACACATAAATTTTAATAATCAGCATACTGACTAACCAAAAAAACACTATACCACCGCTAATAACCTATCATGGTTGATGCGGGTTAAGAAAATAAAAAAAATGTGCTAGACCCCTTAATCGCGCAAAAAAAATTATGGAAATAATAGTAAAAATTTATCCGAACAAATTCAAGTAGATCACCAGCACTGCGAATACCAGCTTTGCATAGAATTTTAATATAGCATCGGTGGTTCAGTGGTAGAATGCTCGCATTCCACGCGGGCGGACCGGGTTCGAATCCCGGCCGGAGCATATGAATCGCTGCTTCGTAAACGAGAGAGAGACTAAGGAGGCACAAGAACGCAAGCAAGGCACATAACGTAGCGTAACGTAACGCGTAACGGTCAGATCTTTTGCGTCGCGACCCCTGGTCGCTCAAACATAACCTGACGTGAAGAACTAAAGTTCTAAAAAAAAACGAGACAAGCGGGAGTAAGTACACTTTTTAAATAGTGGACGAATTTGTTCACCCAGTATAGTACTCATAACTAGCAATGCCCGCGAATGACAAAAAATTACGAGAAGGAAACAGAAGATTTGGAATGCTCCAGTCACTGTTGAAAACAAAATACTATCCAAGAAAGATGTGGATGAAAATCTATAATCTTATTTTAATATATATAAATTACGTGTCACACGTTTGTCCACGATGGACTCCTAAACTACTTAACCGATTTCAATCAAATTTGTACACTGTGTGCAGTTTGATCCAACTTGAAAGATAGGATAGTTTACATCTCAATTTATGATCGCAATTTTATTTTATTGCAAATTATTTGTCTTTATTTGTTAGCTCCAAACGATTCTAACAGATGGCGACATCTGTTGACTGGATTGAGTGAGTATTCAATAGATAGCGCGCTATGTTAGACTTCCAAACGTTTCATATAAGCTACAATTTAATAGCATAACCACCACATCTTGCTGAGGTTAAATTCATTTTATAGTAAACGAAATACAGTAAATTTCACTTTTTCAATTTTTGCCCTACCTACCTCATTTATTAGTTTACACCGAGAGAAGAGTTATTTATAGAATAATAAACTGATTTGTTTGACCCCCCTTTGTTTAAAACTAACATTGCCTATTTATTATTAAGAAGCCATATTAACGTGAATATATTGGGAAATTTTGATACAAAAAAATGATTTATTCGAGTGTAATTTCTTTAATGTAAAAAAATTTGTTCTTCTAGATGCACACCTTCATACAATTGTTCTTCAGAAACTATAAAAGATTACAATGCACAATAAAATATTTTGTTATAAAATATAACGATGCTATTTGGGTAAAAATTGTTTTCATCACCCAGAAAAAAACCTAACATCTTGAATAATATTCCATTACTTTAAAACAACAAATTGAATATGCATAGTAAATCATTTGAAAGTTTTGACAGAAATTTACATTTTTTAAATAAGCCTATCGATTATTAGCCTCAAATAAGATCTACTTTATACCGAAAAAATAAGTATTTCAGTATAATTGCACATTTATTGTTACGAGAAAAAAACTTATTTGCTACAAATAACATATGTCTTCACCAGTCAGAAATCACATTAGCCTACAAATTATGTGGCAATTGAAACAAATAATTCTCACCCCACCCTTCCCTATTATTCAGTAATGGTCACCACCTGTATACGTTTGGCGTCAGTCTGCATGTGAAATTAGATTAGTTTTTGCAATTTTACAGATTATTTTGTTTTTGTGAAGTATGTAGTGAAAGTGCTCTGGACAAAACCAAGTTTAATAATAGAATGAACGAATTGTTATGGCGATTACCTACAAGAATTGTGAATTATCTTTAAGGGTAAGGAAATAAATGACAATTATATTCAAGTAGGTAGAAGTAACAAGCAAGCGAAATGTACCTCAAACATACACATTTCTCAATTAAACTTGTCAGATCTACTCCAAGAACTCCAAAAAACTACTATGGGGAAAGCATTAATGAGCACACTCAAGGATAGACAAGGCTATCTTGTGGATACCATTGTTGGTTATGTTTTAGATCATGCAGGTATGTTTAATTTTAACAATGTATGGTTTCCATTTTATAAATGTATGGTATCTATTTTTAAAATGTATAGATTTCTTTTTAATAGATCAAAATATTCAGCAGCAAGTTTTTTATTCCTATCCTGGTGGCTTTCCTTCCAAGGGGAAAAGCCTGCACTCTTGTATATATTACATGTACAATATTTAGTGAATTTTCCATTTATCAAGAAAACAGTACTCACCTTTTTTGGTGGATGATATAAAAAAATTGTAAAACTCACCTGAAACAAAACAAAAAAGTTGATTATATTGAGGTACAGGTATAACCTTAGAACATAAAACAGACAGGAAGGAGCATTTACCAAATTAGTCAATCCAGTGACCTGTCGAATAAAATTCAATATGGCGACACAGGGCAAACAAATGTGATTTAATACATTGTAGACCGTGGATTTTTGTATACATAAGTGTTCATTTTGGAGAAAGGTGCTTTTATTTTGCTTTGGTGTCTCTATAATAATAATATACAATAACAAGTTCAGTTTTATAAAACTTTTAAGCTGGGTATATCAATTTAGGACCAACTTTTGGTTGTGTACCTATATGAGAACATTATTTTTTTGTTAGTGGTTTTTAGACTATCAAGAATTATTATTTAATATTTACGGGTAAGTACACACTGACTAAAACATATACAATATTATAATAAAAGTGAAACTTTTATGAAATTGCTGGCATTGAAATTTCACTTGCTTGAATTGGAACATATCACCTGCAGTATTCAATTTTTATGCTTACGGATTTCAGGAGTGAAACACCTACTTCAAAATGCCAACAACTTGTATTGTAGTCGGTTGTGGAAGCCGTTTAAACCGAGACCAAGTAAGCTGTTTTAAAGAACACATTTTTGGTGCACAAGAATGAATTAAGTAGGAAGCGTAGAGAAATGTGGTTAGCAGCAACCAATAAAGATGATTCAACAGAATCAAAAATCAAATATCAGGCTGTATGTAGCAGGCATTTTGTTCGGTTTTGTTCAATAACAATATTTATAAAAACTGAGAAAAGTGATATATTCTAGATAAAAAATACTAATCAAATGAACAATATACTGAACACTTATAAAATATATTAAATTGAAGCAAAATATACTAATAAATTCGACTAAAAAGTCTTGAGCACTGTTTATGACTGAATAGACAATACAAAACTAACCTATCTGTTTAAATTGTTTGCACTGCACGGCCATATTATGTCACGTGATCTGGATTGCCTAATAAGTTTGCGTCCAAATAGGAGGTTGCAAATGGCGAATAGTCGTTTCCGTTTTGACAGTGGCGTACTGTTTGTATAGGGTATGGGATATGTGAAATTTTAAAATTGTACTATAAGCTGTACAATGTCCTATACAAACAATATTGTCTAGGAGCAATGAAAATACGAATATAGAATAATACTTCTGATAATACTTTCGTTTAAACTTATTTTCACCAAAAAAACTACATAAACAAGGCATGTTCTTTTATTCACCGGTAGATCCACCAATCGACCAACTGCGTTTTTATATTCATTGATGGATTGTAAGTTGAAGAAATGACGCGTTCATTTATTACTGTTGCATTAACCAAAATTGTAAACCACTCCACCGTTGTATCGAGGTGGTCTTTAACTTTGGTGGTTCACAAAATGACAGCTAAACCGCAGTCAAAGAAATGGACGAATTAATAGAAATAAATTTAAAATGTGGTAACAAGGTATTGAAATGGACGAATTAATAGAAATAAATTTAAAATGTGGTAACAAGGTATTGACGGCGCTATTAACAGAAATTGAAAAAGTTTCAAGTGGAACTATCAGATGAACTGCTAATAACAACAATCAACTTAGAAATAGATTGTCAGTGGTCAGATGATTTAAATAACAACTGAGTTTTTTTATGTGCCACTGATGACTCCAACATGTCGTTGCAGCGGAGACTGATGTCATCTAACCAATGTTGAATAAATGATGTAAAAAAAACGTGCCTACAATCTACAATCTACAATCTACGTCAGTAAACGTCAACTTCACAAATGAGTCATAATTAGGGTGTTGCAAATGGCGACTTCCGTCGCATTTTCTTATACATACAGCTAATAATTGACAAGACTCCTTCCTGTCTGTTTTATGTTCTAAGGGTATAACGAGTTTGAAATGATCGTATTTAAAAACTACGCGAACAATAATTGTGAAACTTTGCTATATTAAATAGCTCAGTATTCATTTACAATTTTTATATTCCATGTACAGTCTATTCAACTAATATATTCCACGTGTTAATTCTTAATAAAGCTCCTGAAAATGACGTCTAGAAAAATCTATTGAAAGCGATCCCTTCTACAGCAGCTTTTGGGCATATGATGTATTGAAATTGGCCCATTAATTTTATGATTGCCGGCAAAAGCTGGGAAAATATACTTTGAAACAAACTATATAAAACACAATAATACCTTATTTCTCATAAAAATAGTAATTGCGTAAGGAATGCTACAGTTAGCGCATTTAATATAATAAGATTACTTTAACTATGCGAAAGTGATGTTTATAAATAGGAGGTATATAATCTGGTTGATCGCAACTTTAACACCTGTAAACATTTATTATACGCCACAACACTATTCTACTTCCAGATCTAGTTAAATCTCCATCAACGACTGTTATGTCTGGATCTACAGTGCGTATCGTATAAAACTGGTACTATAATAATCGAAAAAAGTGTTTTTCTGGCTGTGTGAATGGATATTTTTAAATGTTTCAATGCTAAGCTAGTTGTTAGGGTATGATAAAAAATAGAAATTGATTATAACATTTATTCAAAAAGAATAGTAGCTTGAATTTATAAAAAGTGTGATAGCTTGATAAATAAATATTACATTTTACTAGTTCGAATATTGTAAAAATAGAATACCAGTTTTAACAGGAATAGAGCTAGACAAAGCTTCAACTGATTATTTAAAAGAAAATCCCTTCAATACGACACGACATAAAAAAGTTGCAGTAAACCTCAATGCTTCAGTAACAACAGAATAAAGAAGAATTGGAAATCCAGATTTAAGGAATTGTGCATGTGTAGCGATGATATAATGTTTTTCCACCAAATATTTTTCCAGGTTATGTTAATGTTGTGAAACTATTGAATTAATAATATTTTGATAATTATCTTAAATCATTTTTAGCAAACGGCAGTGTTGCCAGCAGCTTCTGATTTTTCGTACTAAATTTTGTTGAGTTTCGTAATAGGTTAGGACTTGTTCGTAATAGATTTTTTTTGAAGTTTTCTGTATGTGTGTATGTATGTATGTGTGTATCTGTTCTATTGCATAGATTCAAGAAAAAAATATACAAAAAAACGAACACAAATTGTAAAAATAATATCTAATTGAGAAAAACTTCTCATAAAATCGTTTATAATACTAGTGAAAATGGATGAATCGAAATATTCTTGGAAAAAACGTTAAGTTGTTTGACCATTGACATCAAAAGCAAAGAATACACCAGCTTGAGCTGGTGTATTCTTTGTCAAAAGTGATAGAGAAAGATTCGATTTGTCTATGTCAAATGTCAAAAGTCGAACGCCGAATTTCATAATTTTAATTACACTGTCAGTAGTGCCAGTGCAAGGAGTAAAGCCAATGCCAACAGCGGGGTAAAGGCAAAATTACAGAGTTTTTTTGTTAACGATGTGTTATGTCTGAGATTTTTGTTTTCGATTTTTTGTTATCTGGCCAAAATAATAAAAACATTATAAATTGCAAAGCGGCGTAATAGTGTAATATATAATTCCATTGGGTAATAGATCTATTACGAACGCAATAGTGCTGGCAACGCTGGCAAATGGTGTTTTACTGTGAACTGAGCAGCATAAAATGCAAAGCTGTTCATAATCCAGCGTTTCACTGAAAAATTTCTCAACAGTACTGAACGCTGAGATACAGGTTACAAACGAGTTCATAGAATTCTTGGATCACATCAATACTTTGGTGATTACAGGAAAGGGCTAGAGTTTATGCATCGATTGTCTATCGAATCGGTCTAGTTTAAACATCTACTTTGTTATTATTTTTGCTACGAAGAATATATAATCACATTGTTCACAACCTTTTGGATGACAGAAGAACTATGTGTTTAAACATAAAGAAGGATTACATTTCTTTCTAACTACAAAAATAGGACGCAAACTAAGCAATTTACTTTTTCGTATTAATACATAAGACAGAAACAAAGGATATTCATTTGCTCTAATATTTAATCTTGGAGGCTCAATTGCACCATCTTAAAGACCCATCCCCAATCAATTTAGTGGCGAAGTGGCTCTTCGGCACGCGTGCTGGGACAATGACGTTTAAACGTAAGTATCCTCAATTCAATTTCGTGCTGACATGCGCGCCGACTTGGAAGTGCAAGCTTGCAAGCTGTAAGCTTTTTCGGTGCGTGCCAAATTGTGTGCACTGTGCATTTAATCATGGGAGAAATAATTTAGGTACCCTAACCCTATTTTATTCTATTTATTGTATTCTTTGTAAACAAACATACATTATTTTCTAATATCGTAATTATATTAATTTGTTGTCTTTGATAGGTAGTAACTACTTTTATTTACAAGAATAATCACAAGTTAAACTTTTTAATTACCTCGTTACCTTAAAATAACAATGAAAATGCGCATGTGCGATAACATTCAGGCAGACTAAATTGACAGGATTGAAGATGGGTTATCCGTTTTGCAGCACGCGTGCTGAAGTGCCACTTCGCTAGCAGATTGATTGAGGATGTAGCTTAAATGTGGACGAAGCAAAGTGCGGCTTGTTGCACTCATTTTGGCTGGGTCAAGCAAGCTGCACAAAATTTGGCTCGGTAAAGCCAAACTTAGGTACATGCAACGCCTTTCTGCAAACTTCTGTATTGAAATTTTCAGTTCTCCCTTAAAAATTTCAAGATATTCTTCTGAATTCATAAACTTTTGATAAACAGCTATTTATAGCTATATTTAATGAACATCAACACAAAGAATTAGGCAAAATTAGCGCATCATAAAGGTCTCCAAATCTTGACGTACCCTAAATACGTTACCTTGCTACATATTTTAATAGTTGAGGCAAACCCAATGCATATTTTGTAATAGAGCAGTTCCGAATAGCATTATTCTAATTCTTATATTTTTTGCGTCACAAGTTTCTTTATTAAAGCAGCGAATTGCTGAATATATCAAATTTGTCTCGAAAGTATTCCTCCCTGAATACATTTGGTCGGGATAAATCTACTCTACACATATGATAAATCGTGATGGAGCTAAATGAAAAGAGAAAAAAATTCCCAAAGGAATTTTTTTTATCTCCCGAGAGAAACGCGTAATATTTGTCCAAGTTAGAAACGAGATGTGCATTTGGGAAGTTGACATTCTGATCGTTGGCATTGAAATTAGGTTTTCATATTACATTTTACTCAACGTTTAAATAATAGAACAAAGTTGGTAAGAGTATTAAATCGGTTATACCATAATAGCATATTCAATTGAAAAATTCTAAAAGCAATATTTCTATCAATTGACCACTTTTTGTTGTAGTCGGTTCCAAAAACGAAATCTTTTTACTGATAACTATAATAACAATCACATCTATTACGAAACACGCGATAAAAAGGCAGTGTTTTCACGCTCATCTTCCTAATTTCCATAACAAATTTCGAATATTGTAATCTGGTCATTTAAAATCTTCAAAGGAGACTAATACTAACTTAATAATTTCAGCCTCGTGAATTTGTCAGCATCCAAAACTTCCCCAAAACCCTCAACACCGTTTACATCCGACTCTGTTTAGGAGCCTTCCGCTCCAGCACAGCTGAGAGCCCTTATTTAGAAACCAATGAACTTCTGGCCAAGGCGACGATATCTTCTCCTGTCTCATGCAGTATCATCCAACCCAATCAATCCTGCTACCTTCTTAACAACTACCAAACCACGCAATGTAAAAAGTCTACTACCTGTGGCAAGGCTGCCAGTGCCTTGCAGCCTAGTCCAGTTTGGTGGAACACATATTATGGATTCATAAAATTCTGAATTTATTACTTTTCAATACCTAGCCATCCGCTCTTGTAAAATGTGTTGTTTATTGACCGTTTTTCCTAGCCAGGAATTACAGAAAATGTATTCTGATGCTAGAAGGTTGTTTTGTGGGTGTTATTATGTGAGCAGCCTTCATTGCGAAGGAATTTTATTGCAATACGGTTAAGGGAAATAACAGTTGCCCATTATTTAGAGGTATCTGTTAATTAAATTTTCTCCGTATTGCCTGTAAACACATTCAGTATTGCATGTGAACAAATTCAGTATTAGGTAAGCTAAATAACGCTTAGGGTTCTCTTAAATTGATAAGTCAACTGGACCAGGGGCGCTGTAATCCTCATCTCAACGTACGTGATATGTAATGTAGGTAATTCTAAAAGAACGAAATACAATAAACTAAATTGGGTACATTTATGGAAAACCAACTTGACTTTAATTCATTAAATACATTACAATTCATTGGATCTTTTTCATGAAGGGGAAGAGTGAATATCATTGATTATTTCCCCTCCACCTTCTTGCATAATAATAGTATATACACCAAGGTGGTGAAGACTATTATTATTGACTGAGCACCAATATTATTTCGCGAGGGGCTTTACCCCGATCAACGTCATAGTGTATATACAATATTTTCTACTACTTGCCAAATTTAAGACAAAAACTAAAAATAATTCACAAACGCACTACAAGAACCGTTTACACTGTACCCTGTCAGTTTTCGATATATTATGAACGTACTCGTTATGTCTTCAGTCATTTTTGGTTTAGCGCGAATTTTTAGCTAATGGCATTTTTATTCAAATAATTTTATCTTGATAGGTAATTTAAATCTCCTGAGTATACAAAATAATGTTGCACAAGTTTTTCTTGAACTACTATCCCTGAATTTTTAAAATATTTGAATTTGTCCATTATTGACCTAGGTTGATAATAGAAAATTATTAACCACTAATAGAGATAGTTGGCTAGAAAAAGCAATTATGTCCACCCCTTTGCTAGTAGTGGCAAGAGTATTTTATAATTATCAAAAAGAAGGAGAAGTCACAGTCCACCAAAGATATGAGAAACACAAAAAGAGATATAAGTGGAGGACCATGAGGACCTTCTACAAAATGCAGGTACCATCGAGAATTTAAACACTCAATTCTAACTCGTACCAGTTACTGAGGTCGTGTAATCCTAGGAGTTAATAATAGGAATACTTTCAACATTTGAATATAATTTGACAGCTTTCAAATACTTTCACAAAATCAAGTACGACATGAGATGGAATCTAAAACTTTATTTATAAAATCAAACAGAGGGCGTCTCCTGCTTGGTGATTTATTTCGTTTTTTTTTGGGAGGTTTCCTTTTTCTGTTAACTGTTAACAAAAAGACACTAAATCTTATATACTTCTTACTTTAATATTAATGGAGTTGACTTTTGCTTTGGTTTTCGAAAAGGCGACGTGAAACAGAACAGAATAAATCATTTCTTCGCAAAGTTATCGACAGGCCCAAAAGAGACCTGTAACTTCGTCAGCTTTTTTTAGCTAAGGATTACAGATTACTTTGCAGCGAAGGGCACCTTATTTCATCGATGCATGGGCGTCCTACATATGGGAAATAAGATATACAGATTAATTGAATGTGGTTTAACAAAATCTTGTGCAACATAATTTTGTATTATCTCTTGAACCGTTGATTTGGGGATACTAACGAATCTACCTTTTTTTGTTGGAATGATGTGGCTTCAATTATTTGTTACAAAAGTAGCGCTAATGTGAAAGGCAAAAAAGTTTTGCGCACATTTATGCCGCATGGCCACGTATGCGGCATAAATGTGCGCAAAACCCATTTATCCCGCAAACGTGGTTTATGTAGCGCCATCTACAAAATACATCGAAATAGGTACAAAATTATGATTTATTATATGAAAAAACCCCAACCTCAAATTTTTGTTCATATCCGTCAAAATGCGTTAGTTATTGTAAAAAACGAAAATTAAAATCTCATGTTTAACACCCTGTATCTCTCTTAATATCAATATTTTATTGAGGCTAATTGATTCAATAGCAATATTTTGAAGTGAAGATCGTACTGTACTTCTTTGTACAATTACTCAAGGAACACCCTGTATATATTAGATTATATGATGATGTATATTCATTCTTGTGAAACATATTTATTACTACTGCTAGACAAGCCGCTATTGCCCAATTTATCTCGAATAAGGTTAACGCAACGAACATAAAACATTTTTCTTATTTAATTGGATTTGTTTTGGTTCTCTTCTTAATTTTTTTCATTGTAATTTATCTTCTGGAAATCTCCACCAAGCGATAGGGTAAAATCTATACCTTTCAAGAGATATAGAAGGTTCTATGACTAAAACAAAAAAAAAGTTGAAATGTTCAAAATAACAGATATCTACTTAAAAATATCATTTGAAATGCCAGAAACCAGATGTGGTGATAGTATTTTAATTGGGGTGATAAAATTTTCAAATGCATGAGATCATATTGTGAGCTATATAACAGACTTTTTAATTTTCAGGACATTTCAGCCATACCTGACTACAATAATAAGGAAAATGTCAAGCTCCAAAACTGAAAATAAGAAGAAGTCTTCACCTTGAGCCTTGATAAGATAAGTGCAATTTTTGCAAATCCAAATAACGTTACTTCGGTTATGTGTTGAATGCAACTGGCTTATTGGTAGACGTAAATAAATTGGATACCATTTCCAAGCCTTTCAGCGCTAGTTTCAGCACTTTCCAACAAAAATAAAATCCATGGGATGAAGGATGTCAGACCGCGATAGATGTCACCAAGAATCATTTAGTCTATAGACCAATATCCTCTCTTGCCTCCAGTCTAAACTTCCATCTATTGCTCAAACCTACAAGCTGACAACTTCACAAAATTTTGCTTGGAAACGTCTCGAATTTTGATCGTAAATAAACCATATGAAGAAAACTAAGGGGTTTGGGACTAAATATCCTGTCCAAAAATATCCTGCCAAAAAAACCCCTACCCCTACCCCTCCCCTACCAAAAATAGCCCCTCCAAAATATATCTTCGCATTTCACCTTAGAAACTATTGGATGGGAGGGATGAATGCATTGTAATGCATTCAAGAAGGGGAAGGGAATATAATAATTTGATTCACCCTTCTTAAACCAAGTAATAGACTTGTATCTTGGCTCAGATATATTTTCAGTTAAGAAAGAGATATTTTTGGAGGGGCTATTTTTGTTAGGGGATATTACGGGATGGGTTTTTTTTGGCAGGATATTTTTGGACAGGATATTTAATCGTGCTACCAAACTCTGTGTGGTCCAGCAATAATTTTGTCTTAATCTTTCAAGTTTTGTGAGGAATGAAACAATAATTTGAGCATTATTTGTTTGCTTAATAACAGTTTCGTCTAACAATTGTCATATTTAAATGAATCCAGTGATTACAAATAGATGTCAAGATAATAGTATCATACTATGAAAGCGCCTTACCAATTTGAACATCTCTTTTCAAAGATTAGACCGTTTACAAAGAACAAAGATCTACTTCTCGGGCTATGTGCCCCGACAGACAATGAATTACAGTGAAATAATATCTCAAACCGAGAAGTAGATGTTTGCTTCCAGTGAACGGCTTACTATTTAAAAAGTTATTTTCAAATTGACATCTATAAATATGAGGTTTGTTCTAACCCACAAGTTTTGTACGATCACGAAACGGTTTCAGAACTGCTAGGATCAATTATTATATGCACAGGCGCTAACTTCACACGGTTACATGTCTATAAAAATCAGTGCCGGGTTGGAACGGTTTTGTGATTGCATTTCTTACGATCAGATCAGTAGGAGTAATTAGAATATAATAATATATGGACCTATTTTGTGAAATAATACTTTTAAAAGATGTATCAGCCCAATTAGACCAGGGTCGATAATTTTTGAAAAAAAAATAATAGTAGGATGAAACCCATTAGAGAAGGAGGGGAATATGATATAATTGAAGAAAAAAATAAATTACGGGCGATCCGAGTTCGGGAAGTGGGAAGGGGTGAGTTTTTAAGGGTAAAAAATGGTTTATCTCGATTTCTGGCAAAACTACAAGTCCTACGGAAAAAAATTGAATGGCAAAGTTGTGAGTAATGAAAAGCTCTACAACTTTTGTATTCACAATTTTCACACATAACCTTAAAATTTATGTGAAAAACTCAAATAACCAAGTTTTTGGTTTTTTATTTTTATCTTTTTCAAAAAAGTATCTTTTTCACGAAGTTTCGTGAAAACTTACCTTATTATGACCCAAATACACTGTAATTTATTTGATTTGAAATACTTTTTGTTTCACCCTATTTTGACTCAATATCAAAAAAGCACCCTAATTTTGAATCGAAAATTCTCGCGTCAAAATATCAGCTTCTTTCAAAAAGTCGGTGGGCTTTTTGTTCGATGAAATCTCTACTTTCTGATAGTCTAAAAAAAATATACATCTCCATGGTAAATGCAAAAAATGAAAAAAACTCAAATTCAAATTCAAATTTTTTTTAATCACTGTACAATTTCATCGAAAAAATGTGATTGCTGCAATTTTGTCGAGTTAAAAAGTTCATCCACTAAATTCGAATTACATTCATGTCATAGAAAATCTCATAAAATGTGAATATACATGTAAGTCGTACTATTGAATTTAGATAGTTCACTTTGAATACATTATAATAATTTTAAAAACGTTAATCTTGACATTTATAAATACACTATCTTGAATTCTAATCACCTATCCGTTAATTTTTGTTTCTTTGATGGCATTTCTTCATCGTTAGACTCAACAAACCTTTCCAACTCTAGTTGATCTTCTAAATCTTCAAGACCATCACCTTTTTCGTCTCCAATGTTATTTCCAATCTGCATTGGTTCTTCATCCACAATTTCATCTGAATCATTTACCTCTTCGTTGGTTTTTTCTTCCATATTGGAGCAATTTTCAGAACCATGACAATTTTTACATAAATTTGTGAATTTTAAACCATGTTTTCGGCAGCCACATTCCAAACTGTACCCAGCTTCACAGCGACAGCAAATAGCTTTGAGCAATACATCCGGAATTAAATCCTTTTCTGTAAATTTGGTCATAATGCCACGTTGATGTTTCTTCCAGCTTCTATCTGTTGTTGTCAATTCGTTGCCTAACCAAGTTTGAAGCTGATAATATGCCCTATAACAATTCTGTTCTGCTGCTCCTTCAGTAAGTGAGAGGTTTGCCAAAATGAGGGGTGACTTAATTTTTGCCAATTGATTTTTTTGAAACCTCAATTGACTCAGTGTAATTTTTTCATTTTTACATTTATAAATAGACTTGATTAATTGTAATCCATTTTTTAGGTTACGTTACTTTAGTGTATTTCGATTTGCAATTTTTTCGTCCAACAATGTAACATGGAATCTTACGTTTTTTGAGTAATTGAAGTGTCAAAATTGTACATGGTGATTAAAAAAAAACTTCGAATTTGAGTTTTTTTGATTTTTTGCATTTTCTGAGAACATTTACCATGAAGATATATATTTTTTTCAGACTATCAGAAAGTAGAGATTTCAACGAACAAAAAGCCCACCGACTTTTTGGAAAAAGCTGATATTTTGACGCGAGAATTTTCGATTTAAAATTAGGGTGCTTTTTTGATATTAAGTCAAAATAGTGTGAAAAAAGGGTATATTTTAAATCAAATAAATTACAGTGTATTTGGGACATAATAAGGTAAGTTTTCACAAAATTTCGTAAAAAAATATTTTTTTTGAAAAAGATGAAAATAAAAAACCAAAAACTTGGTTATTTGAGTTTTTCACATGAATTTTGAGGTTATGTGTAAAAATTGTGGATACAAAAGTTGTAGTGCTTTTTATTACTCACAACTTTGCCATTCAACTTTTTTTCGTAGGACTTGTAGTTTTGCCGGAAATCGAGATAAACCATTTTTTACCCTCCCACTTCCCGAACTCGGATCGCCCGTAATTTATTTTTTTCCTCAATTATATCATATCTCCCTCCTTTCCTAATGGGTTTTATCCTACTATTATTTTTTTTCACTTTTTACTGTTTTTGAAGGCTTCGGCACTGGTCTAAATTCACGACATTATTAATTAATTGAGTTAGTATCTACAAATTAAGTTCTCAGCTGAATAATTTTCATGCTTAAATTTTTTTTGGGAATTCATTCCAAATCATCTTCTGCTTGTATACTATCAAATTCTGAAAAATCGCTAATTCCATCGTCACTCATTTTTACATAGATTGATATACCGTAACGTACCAAACGCCACACAAAACATTAGCTAGAAAAATTAAAAATCGAAAAATGGGTCAAAACGCTTAAAGGAATGCAAGAAACATAACCAAGCTAAATGACAGATGAAACAGCTGTTTAATTCAATACAGTATCAATGCGCAGGCCAGTCCAAACAGTATTCAATTTGAGCCGCGTATCGTTCTGAAACCGTTACATGAATGATCCAGAGGCAGGTTGGAACGCAAATAGGATCGTCCAATAAACCATCACGTCTCGATTGGAACGCATTTTAATCACTGCCCATGAGCGTGATCGTCATGTTACGGCTTTTTAACGGGATGGAACAAATCTATGAACATTACATTTTAAGTACTTATGTTTATTATTTCATTTTTCATTATTATAAATAAAATCAAGTTTATATTTTCATATATTCATGAAATCTATTACAATGTAAACATGTACGTGTATATTTTATTAATAATGATATTAGCCTGCTTCCTTTTTCTCTCGTAGCCAGAATAAAAATAAAATACCTCAACGATTATATTATGTGAACTACCCAACATAACTTGCTATAAAATTGCTGTATCTATTTCATTCATTCTAGGTAGAACAATTCAGAGAAGCAACACCATTATACGAATCCACCCGTTGGGCTTACAAATAGTATTTTAAAATATAAAACGTAGTATAAAAATTTGCTTTGGGTTATGAGTTTTTCGAACGTTTTGAGCGTTTTTCATCATATGGTAGATGAAAGTAGTGAATTTACTATGAGATACCTAAATTGAAAAAATGAAATACCTCACGGTAGGAAATTTTTATAGGCAATGAGGAAGTAGATGAAGGAAGTCTCTTAATCAGAAGGAAATTTGTATATATATAAAAGCGATGCGGAGAGTTATACTTTTTTGACGTTAAACTTGTAATATAATACTTTTTCTCCACGACTAAATAATAACGCACAAATTATTTTTACACATTTAGCTGCATAATGATATAAATTCTTCACACCAGTGAATAATAAAAAGAATTCACTCTCGTTAGCCATTCATATTCTATTATTTTCAGAATTCACACTGGAATGAATAAATCAAATCGTCTCTTTAAAACGTCAGATACTCAAGAACGCAAATCGCTTCTGACAGCGCGTCGTTGGAAACGTTAAAATAATTATAAAATCATAATTTTATGTATTGTAAGAGAAAAAAATGGACAACAGTAGCGATAGTGAATATGTACGCCTCCCGGAATCAATTTCATTTATAAATGTAAGGCTTCCTATTGAAAATATGAGTTACGTATACATATTTACTTTTTACATTTTCATAAATATACTCTATAGCCTAGTTGTGGTTTACTATGGCGCGGACGATCGAGGTTCGATCCTCACTCTGGAAGTTTTTTCTTTTTAGTCGTGGAAAAAGTATAGTCTTTTACTTGTATAGAATGGCTATTATTTACTTGGATGATTCCAAAACTCACTTGCTACGCTCGCTCGTTTTGGAAACTTCATCCGCGTGAATAATAGCCATCATTCTGCACTCGTTGAAGAATATACTATTCTCCACTACTAGCTGTGAAGTTGACAATTATTGCTTTTTCTAGCCAACTGAGAAGTTGAATTTCTTTATTAGTGATTAATAAATTTTTCTATTATTAACCTAGGTCAATAATGGACAAATTCAAATATTTTGAGTATCCAAGAATAGTAGTTCAACAAAAACTTGTGCAACATAATTTTGTATACCCAGGAGATTGTTTTTAACATAGTCGCTGCTCAATTTGAAATTATTTGAATGAAAATACCATTAGTCCAAAATTTGCGCCCAACCAAAAATGACTGATGACATAAGGAGTACATTCATAATCTATGTAGTCGAGGCGATGAAGCACAAAAGGAAGTCATCCCCGCGAACTTTCTTGACAATATCGACAGAAACAACCCGAAAATAGTTTTCGGGTTCTTTTTGTCGATATTGTCAGGAAAATTCTCGGAGACGACGTTCAAGCGCAGGTTCCGGTGCACCAGGTGTTCGGGGGGTCGTTTTCGACGTGAAATTGTGATTTAACGCCTCAAAAAACACGCCTCCAATAATTTTCGGGTTGTTTTTGTCAATATTGTCAAGAAAGTTCTCGGGGATGACTTCCAGGTCCAGGTTCGGGTGTACCAGGTGTCCGGGGGGTGCTCGCCGATGTCATATTTGAATTCAGCCACCCGAACAGACCCCAGGCGCCGAGTTTTTCTCGTTCCCCTCGTGATTTTCTGGAGAGTCACACGGAGATGAGGTTCATCGGCGTTCCTGAGCTCCAGGTGTTCGGGGGTCAATTTAAACATCATAATAGTGATCAGCCATCTCGACAACCACGGAGTACCCGATTTGAGCCAGTTCTTACTCTTATTTACAAAGTTTTTACATTTTCTTAAAGGCGTCTCAAAAGATGCATTTTTTGTATGCATTTTTGGCTGCAGCAATGCAATTTCCGATTTGTCAGAGGTACAAAGCCGGCACATTTTTTACAAATAATTTTTGGAAGCGAGTGCAAAAAACCGCTTTCCAATCCATCTTGGTGTATATAACTCTTACACTCAAGGTGTTGTGTTGTGAACGCAATACCACTGTTATTTATTTTTTCTCCAATTGCGCATATGTTCAACATAAAAGATAACCCATGTTTTGTGAGATTTTTGGATGTTGTAGTATAGTTGGTTTGGTTGATACATTGCATTTCATTGCATCCTTTGGTAAGTAATGTTTTAGCATTGAAATAGTGTATGATGTCAATCATTTTATATATGAAATTGAACGCGTTTGAATTGAGTCTGTGGTAATCATCTGCAGGAAAACATTCAATATCGTGGCTTCGATAATAGTTTCTACAAATCGTGTGCTATTTCTGCACAGCCGTGGTGGATTCAAATTCCGAAATGAAATAACTGGAGATTCAACTTTCAGTCGTAGAAGGTGTGGTGGTGGCATGCCTGGCAAATCCAGTGAGTTGAAAATCTCTGTTATTTACAGCTTCGTTAGTATCGCAAACTGTATCGATCGATTAGGGTTATAGGTATTTTTCGATGCCAAATAAAAAAAGAATACGAGAAAAAATGTTGTCAAATAAAGGATTTTGGATAAAGATGTGAAATATATACTACAACTTATTCCCATACCTACAAAATACTCAAAAACATATTCATACAAATCGGTTGAGCCGTGTCAGAGGAGCACGAGCAGGAACACAAACACACACTCAAAGAATATATAACAACAAGAAGGGAAGCACGGTGAAAATCCTTAGTTGTTGGAGGGGCGGACATAAATAACCTTGAAGGTGACAGCTAATACACTGAGAACCATAATAAATGATCCAGTTTTGAACGAAGTCACACTGAGAAAAAATATTTGAACAGAAAGTGGTGGTTTATCATTTATTTTTCCATCAATTACTATTTCTGCATACTTTTCCTTGACAATATAGACGTGAAAAAGATCATTCAAAAAAATAATTTCAACCTACAAGCAAACTGGAATCTAATCTGTTCCTGTGGAGACCATAAGCAAAAGGCCTACAATATGTGATCGCATGAGAAATGACGACTAATTCAAGCAAATTGATATTTTCCCAAAGTTTAGCTTCTTGTCAGTTAGTGAATTCCTTGATTTATCTGGATATGATTTGTACGTATTCAGTAACAGTTGCAAATATCCCAGCTGCAACTAATAACTATAAACGAGCACATATTCCAATAATATAATATGTATAATTGAATGAAATAAACAGGAATATTGTTAAATGAGATATTGCTTCATAATATTATATAACTTCGACTGGGCTGTCGATGAATTGGATGTTGGTAAATTGATTGATTGATTGATTCCAGCAGTACATTCAATCAAGGTTTCAAGTTCTATGCACCTCACCCTTTGGGTTTCCTATGCTTTCGGTTGTTATGTAAAAATACTAGTTGTCCGTGTTTTCACAAGATTTTTTTGGACAAATAATCCCTGTTTGTGAGTCATTACTTCGACTTTAATTAATTTGAAGATAACATGTGAGAATGTTTTATCCTATTCCATAAGCAATAGACAAATAAATTGCTGATTTCTATACAGATTGTTTATTTTATTATGTAGTAACATTACTGACATTTTTAATGGACCAACAGTAACTATTATTCTAGGTGGAAGAAATCCACAATGTCTCTTTTCATTCTCGAGTTTACAGTGGAAATTGGAGAATACTTTTTGGTATTGGTCATTTTGTTCCAAATACGGACCTGCTTACTCAGTTGCAGACATTAGTCAATCCTTAAAATTCAACTCTAGTGGTATTTCGCATGTTTTTATTCTAACGATTATAAATGATCATTTTCTTTCATAGCTAGTTATCATTTCGTCAAACTTATGTAGACTCCGTTTCACGTAAGAAGAACCCACTATCGGTAAAGGCTTTGACCGATATTGATGTTCAGATATTGTTATGTGCAGCTTCTCCGCGCATACGACCGCAACTTCTAGACTTTAGTGGTTTCTTCTTATGTGGAACGAAGTCTAGCTTTCTTGTTACTGTAGATCAGCAAATATAATTTTCTCTATAATAGTATGTTTTTTCACCTTTAAATCGTCTTTTCAACCATATGATCCCATATCATATCATTTGACAAAGACAAGCGGACTAAACATGCCCATGGTAAGTGCTACTATAGGATGCAGTGATCAGTGAGTAGTCCTATCAATATTACCTCTTTATTTCATTCAGGTTTAGTATTCCGTTGATAAGCAGCTCCGAACCGTTTTTTGGCCCGTCGTACGCATGCTTCTTTTTTCTATTGTATAGATTAGACTATATTCAGCCATTCTAGACTTCAACTGAACATGCAGAGCTAGGACGAAGGCTAAAAGTATTTATTTCTCACCGTTATGTGAATAGCAGATCCAAAAAGATAGCTGTCCTTTGGCTTAGACCTACATTTCCGGCTCCCACACCTACTTGTGTCTTGAAGCAGACCGTATGCCAGGTTGCCTCCTTCTGTATATGATGTACATCTTCATTCAAGTCTTCTCCAGTCTTCCCCATTATAATTTGGAACGTATTTTATTAAAGCTATGCTTTGTAGACGTTTTGTCAATGGGTTGCCTCTACGCAGCTCCTCGATAAGCTCACGACTGTCTGGACCGTGCGTTTGTTGTTTACTGCAGCAGTCTGTACATTGGAGATCTGGCTTCGCCTTGTATAAAAATGTTAAGTGGAGTAAGATTAAGGAATACTTCCATTGCTCACTTGTATTTTAGATGCATCCAGGAGCTTTCTTAAAGTCTGTCTGACTATTTGATGCGTGATATCTGATATACTCGGTACTTATTTCGATGGAACGATAATAAGTTTTAATTAACTGTAAGAGCGTAACAAAGAGAAAATTATGATAGCACTTGTTAGAGTTTCTGTAATGCTAGAAATCTGCATAGGCGCTTTCTCTAGCTTTACTTCGTTATCATTTTGATAGTAGTATAATTTCCAAGAACACAGCCTTCGAATATAATATTCACTTCGCATCATTTACCAACGAATGTTGCGAGAAAATGGAATATTCATTCAGTTTCAGCTCCTTATGAAAAATAAGTTCACAAAACCGCTATGAAGCTAGAAGCATCGTGATAATACGAATGTGGCGCGGCTAAATATTCGGGGAAATTGATAATAATCTAATCAATGAATAAAAATTTTTCATTATATCGAAAAATAATTCGAAAATGCTAGGATCGAATATAAACTTTTTTCAAATTACTAAGGAAGCTACACATTTATCCGCATTAACTTAAGTATTTAGGCACATTCTATGATTTATTGTCGTTTATTATTGGGTCTCTTTTAATATTCTGTTCGCCGAATCCCATTGAATTTGATGCCCATTTTCCCAAGCATGTTTGCAAATACCTGACTTGAAGAACTCCCTATCTTTAATATACTTCTTGTGTTCATTGAAATACATCAGAGGGGAAGTCGGGAACTGGCTAGTTAATGAACACCAACTGAAATGAAGGTTGACACAAGGACACCTCCATACTAAGAGTCTACTGAATAAGTTAGACAAGGAACTTCCGTCCAGGCAGTTGAAACTGGGTAAGAGAAATTTGAAGACAGTTACCGACCTGGTGACTAGACACTGTACCCTGAGTAAGCATCTGCACAGGATGGGAAAAGTTAGTGAAGATAATGTGAACTCTACGGTGAAACACCTATTCACATACTCTGCTTCTGTGAGTACTCAGACGGAAGCACTTTGGAGTGGAAACAACACAACCATCACAACTACTGAAGATCCCTCCAGATAAACTGGTGGCCTGTATAGAAGACACGAAGCTTCTGGAATGGAAGTAGGTACAAAGATTCAGTTCAAGTGCCTGGCTGTTGAGCCCAACCCAAACGTATGACTGAATGGGTCAATTGAATAAAAAAAAGTATTGACTTGCAAGTCATAACTTATAAGAAAAAGCTAAAACTTCTAAGTAGAGGCTAATACTTATTTTTATTTGAATAAAAACTAGAACTCTCTCGAAAGTAAGTACTGGAAAAATCTTTTGAATTTTGAGTGATTACTTATAAGTACTTACTTATATCTACAAGGGTTTACTTTTTTCGTTGCGTAAACAAACTTGAGTTAGTATTTAAATATTATCACCGAACATTGTCTCCAGTATTGCTTGACGTTTCTCAGTGCCTCTCTGACGGATAGTAGTACTATTTTCAGCTTCATCACACACGTAATTGGAGTCTCCAGGACTTTCTATTTCATCTAATGCAAACTCAAAATCATCTCGTAAATGCTTGCTAATGTTATGTAAAACAGCACAGCAAACAATATTTTTTGGAATTCTTGACAAAGATGTTTTAACCTTGTGTCCTAGAATGGGAAACCTTTGCTTTACTTGTCCAAAAACTCTCTCAATTACAACTCTTTCCTTGGAGTGAGTGATATTGAATAATTCTTCAATTCGGTTTTGAGGATTTTTAAAAGGTGTTAATAGCCAAGGAGCAATTCCATATCCAATATCTCCTAGAAGGCAGAAATTACCCCGAAATCTTGCCACATTTTCATATACGGAATTCTGGAATCGTAAACACTTCTAGGCCATTGAGCGTCTACACTTGTAATCAATTCATTAACATCACAAGTTACTTGCACATTTATGCTAGCAAATCATTTTCTGTTAATAAAATCATCGCCAAATTCTGGTGGTTTTTTAATTTGAACATGAGTGCAATCTACAGCACCAATGACTGTAGGAATTTGGAATCGATTCGACCATTTCATTCTTGCTTCTTCCATGGCATCTAGATTAGATGGAAATTTTATCCAATGGTGGGCCTTTTCTAATATACAATCAGCTACTTCACTTATAGTTTTGCATACTGTAGTATGATGAACGCCAAAATCTTCACCAATACCTGTTTGAAATCCGGTATCACTAGCATATCGTAGGAATATCTCCATCTTTTGCCGAGATGCAAGTGGATTCATCTTTCTCTGGTAAAAAATAATCCGAAATATAGTCTACACTTTCACTTTCAAAACGCAACAAGAGCTTAGATTTGCTTGGGCTGATGCTTCTTCTCTTCCTATAGTTCTTCCTGTTACGAACATTTATGAAGTCCACCATGTTTGACAATATATACTAGCAACTACCGTAGGAAAAAAGGATGCGTACCTTAAAAATCGTCATAACTTACTAATTTAAGACAGATCTTATTTTTATTCAAATAAAAATAGGACAGTACTGGAAAAATCGTTATATTTTAAGTAACTACTCCAAACCAGAAGAGTTTGCTTATGGCCATAAGTAATCCCTTTCACATGAAGTAGTCACTGACCTTATATTCAATTTATACTAAGAAAATACTTAGATAAGAGGAAGTAGAAGCCAATACTTTTTTTATTCAATAGACCCAATGAATGTGCTCATTTATTCTTATTTTTGATGCTCTAGATTGTCTAGATAATCCACCCAAATAAAATTTGTTGTATCCACTGGATATGTGCAGCTTTTCGAAGATTATTTTTTGGTTCAGTTTTTATTAGTATAGATCCCAACCTATTGTTAGATTTAAAGCTAGTTATGGTTGCCCCTTGTCCCAAGCATGTAATTAACGAAAAAAAATAATGAATACACCACAAAGAACATACAGAAGTTAACAGTTTTTAAGTTTCAGAGCTGGAAAGGTGAATGTTAGTAATAACTTTCCAATTGACGATGTGAATTTATAAAATTATTATTTATAGACTATACTTTATATTTGGTAAGTGAATTTAAACTTCAATGTACAAATTATTAGAACAACTGAAGTTTTTGGTTCATTTCGGAGTTGATGATTTATAAGTTGAGCTCCGATTATATAATTCCAATAATTAAAGAGTTCTGCGAACAATATTGGAAATTATTATACAGTGTGGAATCCACTTATGGAATAATATTCTTTATGTCATTATTTTAGAAAATTATAAAAAATGCCAAGACACGTCAACTTTTCAATTGAGTTGTGCGTTATGTAAACATAAATGTAAATGTACAGGGTGATTAACGCAAGTATGCCATAGTCGTTGTTTTTTTTAATGAAACACCCTGTATATTTGCATATTTTTGATAATTTTATAGTCAATAATGGATTATACAGGGTGAAATTTTTATTTTTACAGTTATTAAACACATACATAAAATACCTGATGTAGGTATTTGATTTTAATACATTAAAATAAATGCTTAAAATGTTCTTCACCTAGTTGCACAGTCTCCTATAGAACTCCTCCTTAACTTTGTTTAAAGTTTGAGGTGAAATATTCCGTATTTCTGTAGTTATCCTGTCCTTTGAGGTCTACAATGCTAGTTGGTTGTCGGTAAGCTAGGACGCTAGGATCTATTGCGTTGGGATATAAGTTTGCCAACGCAGGAATAACTTCATTTCTAAGCATATTTAAATATTTTTCAGCTGTCAAATTTCCATCTATAAATATAGGATCAATAATATGGTCGCCTATGATATCGGCCCAAACGTTCACCTTTTGAGGGTACTGAGTATGTGTCTCACGCATCCAATTAGGGTTCTCTGCTGACCAATATCTACAGCTCTGTCGGTTTACCTCTCCATTCAATGTGAATGTTGATTCGTCAGAAAAAAGAATGGTACCAAGAGCTATCTCATTTCTGTTCAGCTTATTCATCAATCTTTCGCAGAAATCCATTCTACGATCTGGATCGTCTTCTGTTAACTCCTACACAAAAGTTAATTTGTAGGGATGAGGTTTTTCTTTATGAAGACATCTCAGAACAGTTGTATGACTAACATTATTTTCACGGGTAATTTGACGTGTACTTGAAGTTGGATTCTCTTCGACACTTGACAAAATATCCACTTTCACATCATCTTCAACGAAGTGTGGTTTTCTTTTCAATGGTTTGACATGTCTAAGTTCTCTGAATTGTGCATGAATTTTGGACACAGTACTTTGTGAAATATTAGGCAATTCGGGATACCTGTGATTAAATAAGTTTGCCACTTCATTTTGACTTCTGCAGTACCCGATCATCATTAAAATCTCAATTCGGTGAGTCTCAGTTAAATATTTCATTGTTATGTCGACAAGGAAAAGGGTGTTTGACAAATATTTTACTTTTTTAGTATGAACTGTCAACACATCAACCACTGACAGAATAGAAAACAATCCACATTATTTACCGATTTAAAACAATCCACATTATTTAACATTATTTACCGATTTTGTCTAATTATTGGCGTTTTAGGCAATTTTCAGGTATTTATGATAAAATTCATGGGCGTATATAGCAGGCTTTGTTTAATATATAAAAACGTCTAATAATTAGTTAGTTTAGATTTTTGATAAATCCATATTTAGCTAATTTAAAAAAGTACCAATATTTCAAGTGTAATAAATTATTAATTTTAAAATTCCACCCAGTATAATTCATAATTGACCATACATTATTTAGTATGTTGGAATCGGTTCATTAGGAGGATTTCAAAAATATGCAAATATACAGAGGGTGTTTCATTAAAAAAACACCGACTATGGCATACTTGCGTGAATCACCCTGAACATTTAAATTTATGTTTACATAACACACAACTCAATTCAAAAGTTGACGTGTCTCGGCATTTTTTATAATTTTCTAAAATAATGACAAAGAATTTTATTCCATAAGTGGTTTCCACACTGTATGTTGTATGAGTACTGATGTTGAAAGATAGTGACAACTAAATTCAGGTATAAAAGAATTAATTGTGAACTGTTGGGCGTGTCTGTTTGAATTGATTATATTTTTGTATTTTAACGTTAAACATACAGTTGGCAGAAGCAAACGTGAGCCCTGGTGGGCGTGTTCATGTCGCTGTAGTTGTATTTTTGTAGTAACAATTCGATATTTTGAATCGATAACCAAATATCGATACCATAATTGTCAACTGTTAAGAGATATGTAAACAAAGTCAAACTTGCTAAAAATGTAACTCTAAATATTATTTGAAAAATTTATATTGGACCAAATATAAAACTACCGTTCGCCCTAAATGTCTATATTTTCAAATTACATGACTGTATTAATGTCATGAAAAAGAAGGGCCAAGTTTCTATGGAAAACAACAAAATATGAACTGGTTATAGTCCAGTGTTGCCGATGAAAAAATGAAAATTACCCGAACTTACTATTTAAATTATCAGAATTTGTGAAAATTACCAAAAGGACACATTGGTTATCTAAATAAAGTCTTTGACCTCAGTCAATATGGAAAATCCCCCAAAACAATAGCCATTTTATATATCCCTTCTACAAAATATTCGAGAAACTATTGGATCCAAATTAGTGAAATTGTCTAAAAATCGGATAATCATCCTCGCATTGACAACACTGATACAAAATGAATAAAATGATGTATGTTGATGAAATCACTCGGTCATATTATTTCGATTATATTTAACAATTACTAATGGGCAATCGTTAACATTGGCTCTTGATTGGCTGCTTACGATGACCTTATTTTAGTTCGCATATTTTCCGGGGCTCATGTTTGGTTCTGGCAACTGTATGTTGTATAATTTCAACAAAATTGTTTTTAATACCTGTAACGATTTGTTTGTTTTTTACAGATTATTTATTTTATACAATGAGACTTGAGTGGATAGGTTGTGGTAGTAGAAGCCAGATATTAACGAGAACTAAACCCAATGTAATTTCATTATCACCTCTCAGTTTTCTCTTTAACTTGCTTAACATTTTTATTTTTCATTATTAAGTGCTATCAAAAATTGTATAATCTATAATCGCATCAAACTCTTGATTCACTGACATCAATCTTTTGTATATTGTTGAGAATGAAAAAATGGAATTGTAAGTATTAATAATTCTGTGCAAAGAACTTTCCTGAGGCTCTGAAGGGTAATCCTCGTAGAAATTTTGGAAAGTTTCAAAAGTTATTTAATAACATTAAATTTGTACCTGTTCTCTCTTTAAACACTCAATGGGCAGAAAAGTTCTTTCCAAGAGTCTAAGAAGAAACAGAAGTTAAAAGTTTTGGTGAAACAAAATCATTAAAGTCGAATTTTAGCACCTCTGAATGAATCTACCAAAAGTTAATATTCCAGTTATAACGATTTTAAAAAAATATCAAATTATTTCATGCTTTAGGTTTATAGTTAATAATAATATGAATGCTGGAAAATGAGGTATTATTGGAAAAAGAACAATGTATATAATGAAAATAGGACAGATGATTGGGAGAAGAACAATTCTGAAGAGTTTGTGAAATACTTTACACATCTATTTATTGGAAAAACCAAATCCGAACAAAAAGGAAATACAATATTCAATAAATGCAATAAGTGATTATAAAAAAAAATTATTTTCAAATAACTTTTGGGAAAGAGTACTAAATGAGCTACTAGTCTCTTAGTCTAGGAGGAATCGGCGCATGAGTACCGAAAACTATTCCACCTCAAATTTTTTATGCGATCCTCTTCAAATTGCCCTACTGATGATATAAATGCATGTTGCCATGGGGCAACCCGGTGCCATATTGTTTAAACCGAAATTGTTTAAACAATTATTGCAAGAAATTGTTATTTTTCAACCGGACAATTTTTTTTATATTTTTTATTGAAATACCAATAAAAAAGGTCCTATGACTTTTCACGATAAACTTGATATTTCCAAAGATTTTTTAAGGTTCGAAAAATCTCAAATTTTGGTACTTTCGACCCATGAAAAATACATGGTGTTTTCAAATGACACCTACAACGTTTGCATGATCTCTCGTAAAACTGGACAAAGATTAAGGGGTCCAGCCTCTTTACTTTTCGAATTACAGGGTTTTAAAGTTTTGAAAAATTGAATGTTTTAATTCGATAACTTTAAAATGGATGAATAAATTGATTTGACATTCGGCAGGTTCTTTTTAAATGTAAAAGGGCATATTTTGATGAAAAAACATTTTTCAATTTTC
>CAJUYH010002983.1:6991-35800 GCA_910591685.1 Galerucella tenella
GTTCTAGTAGGAAAACAAAACGTAAGTACGGGAGAATCTTTTAAAAATTGATTGTAAAATCGCCATTTTTTGATCCAGCATTCATCTAAAGGTTTACGATACTAAGTATTCACTTCATATAGTGGCGATAACTTGGTAACATGGTCAATACAGGAATCTGTGACAGGAATGTTTAAGTAATTTTAACTGATGTAATGTTTTGAAAGCAAGGAAAAATTATTTTCACTTGTCAAATAGCATATTTTCACATTCATAAACACGCCAGTAAATAACAACTACGATTATGCTACGGATTTACACTGTTGCCAAAGCTGTAACCAATCAAAAGATCTTCATCGCTACACAATATTAATAATTCAAATTTAGAATAAAAATCGAAAAATTGCTCGATGAATCCCCTAACGATTTAAAGTATGATCAGGTTCAGGTATAATACTGTATGTAACCTGTATTTATTAATTAATATTGTTTACTTGTAAATATGACAACTAAGCATTGTTGATTAAATGCTACGAATAGACCAAGGCGATTTCCAGTGATGTTGGCTCTTGGATAGTTCATAGATTAGTTCGTCATATTTGAACTAGCCGTATTCGATACATGAACGACATGAACTGTTGAAGAAAAACCGTTCAAACCACCTCGAACTCTCAATTATCCCAGAAAATTACCGTACTGAATACCAAGTACCTTTCGCCAGTCTTCGATAAGTTGTTGAAGTAAGAAAATGAAGAAAATAATGTAATATTTTACTTGGCCCTTGTTAATTTTAATGAATATAATTTTTTTTTTGTACAAGTGGGACTGGAAGACTATTTTGTTGTTTGGTGCTCCTACCGTATGGAAAATTTTAATTTTAGGTGACTTGTATACTTTTCTCATAAGTAAAGCAGTGGGTAGGTGTAGGTATTTAGTTTTGTGACTCTGCTTCTGCTCTATAGATTAAAAAAAGAAGAATATTAAGTTGATTGAAAATCTTTTGTTGAAAATGAAAATTGAAAATGAAAAATTAACAAATTAGCAAGAAACTTGGAACGAGATAGAAGCACAGAATACACCATCCACAGATTACCCATCCCCCTATCCTATCTATGGAGAAAAGTTTACTGTAGCTTCTTTTTTATAACTTCGTTGTCACAGATATCAGTACATTTTCTCTGGGTGTAAAATTTAATTCAGAATCTGGTGAAGTGTAACTTTCAAATATATAAATAATAAAAATTTTATATTATTGAAATTTTTATCATCATTTACTGAAATTCTTTCTATTGTAAACTGATATTATAAATATATAATCTATTATTATTGTATTGGTTTTTAGACTCCCCCTATCCTACATATACATACTTACACATATAATTTCGACAACAATATAGAAAATAAGAATCATTTGGTAGAACAATAGCTCATTATTTTTAATAATGGATGGTACCTACTCCAAAAACAGAAGCTAAAACTTATATTTATATATTTTTCACAATATTTGTTAAGCTGTTGAATTAACTGAAACAATTCATAAATTGAGTTGAACAATTAAAACTTTGTCGAAACAAGTCATAAAAATAAACAATTATTATTTGAGATTCTTTGGTTTCACTTTTCTGCGTGTAGTTTGTTATTTCCATTTTTTGAACAATTTTCTCAGTGTCATTTGAACCGTTATCTGTCAAAGTCAGTTTGAAGGTCACAAATTTTGCTTCCAAAACATCAAAGGATCAAAGGATTTACGCCGGTTTTCGTTACTTGTTAGGCTGGTGTATTCTGTGATAGAAGTTTTATTAGAAATTTTATTTAAAAGCATATTAATTTAATGAGTGAACAAAGTAAAAGTATTCGTAATACATAATAAAATGGATGAAATAACAAACGTAGAAAATTTTTTTAAATCTCATCAAGTTCATCTTTCTCGCATTTGGTTAGAGAGCTGCATAGATTGGTGTAAAAAGGAGAATCTACCTCCAAATTATAGCTTGAAGAATTTGCAATTTAATGTTTTCGAACAATGGTTATTGTTAGATTTACGAGATTTGGAAGTACCGTGTCTCCCACCAAATTTATCATCCAAAGTAAAATATACTTTAACTGAAAATTATACTCTACAAATGATGCAAGTTGTCGATATTTCCAAACCTAAATATTGGCAACTTCAAAGAATTAGAAGCGGTATTCCAAAAAATCTCGAACAGGAATTTGAAAATACGAAGAGGGTTCTGCAGTTAACCTTAACTGATGGTGTACAAGAAGTAGAAGCAATGGAATATAAACCAATAAAGTGCCTGAATTTGAATCTTTCTCCAGGTATGTAAATTTGCCTAAATTCAAATAATTATTATAAAATCTTTCCAAACAAAGAATTTTTATTAATAAAGGTATAAAAATAAGATTAATGGGTCCAATTCAAATGAGAAGAGGTAGATTAATGCTGGAAGAACGACATGTCAAGGTAATTGGTGGAGAAGTAGACAGCCTGCTTATTTCAAATGCTGCTGAAAATGTTTTAGCTAAACATTTGGATCAACCGTTGAATCCAAAACCAGAAATAATTCAAGAGAATCTTTTAGTTGCAAATGAAGAAACAGTTAATGAAACACAAGGTAATCATTTTTAGTACAATAATCGTTTAGAAAAGTAATGTTCAATTTGTTAGATTGTGAGAAATTTTCAATGACAGACAACACACATTGAGGAAATTTGTATTTCAGTTGCTGACAGTAAAACAACACAATCGATGAGAAATTTAACAAATTACATGGGAAATACGAATATGATTAATCAAACTAATGAAGTAAAACTTGTTAGTAGTACACCAAAAGTTAATAACAACTTTCCTAATCCTATGGATGATTTTGTTGATAAGGATGGCCAAATAGATCGAGAAATAGAGATGATGATGGACGTAGAAAGGGAACTTGAACAATCTAATCTAAATAAAAGAAAAACACCAGATTTGTTCGATGATACTGATCTGGATTTTGAAAATCTTGATATACCAATCCTACCAGAACCTTCAATAAGCGAAATTTCTTCAAACAATGATACTGGGCTGCCCATCAATATCTCAGATACATCAGAAGCAGAAACGATAGAATTTATAAATGAAAGGTAATAGCAATTATTATTTAAGTAAACCATAAGTGAAACAACAAACAACACGATAAGTATGTTTTATAAATGCATGTCATTGTATATTATGATGTAACAATATAGATCTTATAATATGTATAATTTTCATAATTTACAAACATTTTCATTTATATAAGAGTGATATAAGTAGATCTGACCACTCTAATCATTAGCATTATTCAATTCTTCAACAAAATTTTTTTTATATATAATCTAAACCTATCTACCCGAAGGTGTAAGGTGATCAAATTTGGTTTATTCATTATATATAAAAGCTCTCCATGTTTTCTTGTTTCTTGCTTTGGTTCGTGCTTCCGCTAGAGTTATACCTTTGTTTCTCAAAACCTTTTCTATATGCTTTCCTTGTTCTTCGGATTATTTCATATAATATTTTGGCATTTTCGCAACTCGTGCGCAAAAGTATAACTTCACGCACTTGTATCATAAATAACTATTGTGCCAATCAACTTAATGATAAGATTTTTATTTTTATTTATAATTAATACTACTGTATATTTTTTTTTAAATGAAGTTTCATCCAGAGTAAAATAAATTCTTATATTAAGATATGTGTATTTATTTATTGATTCAAAAAATTTTTGCTTAAAAGGAACTGAAGTTCCTACCGTGTGTCCCGCGACACGTTCTACCTTTTTTCATTTTATGGGGTTTCAGAACAAGCAAAACTTTTTCATTGCCCTAATTCCGATATGTGATGGTATCCAAACAATGTTCACCTCTTTATTTCAATTTTGTATGGTGAGCAAGTCTTTTTTTATTTGAGCTAAAATGGGATGGTTACGATACAATTTTTGTATACCCTGCACCGCACTAAGGGAATCGCTGTAGACAACATTTTTTTTTTTAGTGATATACAAAATTCTACCAACACACACAAAAATACGTTCACGTCTCCAATTCCTCCTGTTATATGGTCAGTTGAGAAGCTTGTGAGAACGATGCCAAACATAACCAACGGAAAATTCAAGATAAAAGCGAGATTTAAGAAAATTGTACAAAAAATGTTGGTGATCGATGATAGTTTTCACATGGTTGTAGAGGTAGGAGATGCCACTGGGGCGATTCCTCTTAGATTTCATAGTAATGTCGTTGCTGGATTGATTGGTTATTCGGCGAAAGAATTTGGGCAATTAAGAGAGGAATTCACAAAGGATAACGCCGAAGCAAAATCTAAAACTATAGAGGTAAGTTAATTCATATAAAGGTTATTTTCATAATAAACCACTTATGCCCAATTTCACCAACCATTTTCTAAAGTTAGGTATTACCTAAATCAGATTTAGGAATGACAAAATAGAATTTACGTTTCACCATGCGCTAAGAAACGCCTAAACATGATAGAAAATACCCAATATTGTCACTCTCAAGTAATTTTCAGCGCGTGATGAAACGAAAATTGCATTTAGCAATTCCAAAATCTGATTTAGGTATTACCTAACTTTAGGAAATGGTTGGTGAAATTGGGCATTAAAGTCACTTTAGCTAAAGTTACTTTAAGAACTCTTTAGTCATCTTTTTTCATAATCACCTTGTTTGGTTACTTTTAGTAAAGTTAGGTTTTTACTTTTTGTGGTGCATAATGGTAAACCTGATTGTATAAATTTCAACAACTGGCTACAGTTGTCAGAACCAAACATGAGCCCCGGAAAATATGCGAACTAAAATAAGGTCATCGCAAGCAGCCAATCAAGAGCCAATGTTAACGATTGTCCATTAGTAATTGTTAAATATGATTATCCGATTTTTAGATAATTTCACTAATTTGGATCCAATAGTTTTTCGGAAATTTGGTAGAAGAGATATATAAAATGGCTATTGTTTTTGTGGATTTTCCATATTGACTGGGGTCGAAGTCTTTATTTAGATAACCAATGTGTCCTTTTGGTAATTTCGACAAATTATGATAATTTGAATAGTAAGTTCGGGTAATTTTAATTTTTGCATCGGCAACACTGGACTATAACCAGTTCATATTTTGTTGCTTTCCATAGAAACTTGACCCTTTTTTTCCATGACATTAATACAGTCATGTAATTTGAAAATATAGACATTTAGGGCAAACGGTAGTTTTAGTTTTGGTCCAATATAAATTTTTTTATTAATATTTAGAGTTACATTTTTAGCAAGTTTGACTTTGTTTACATATCTCTTAACAGTTGACATTTATGGTATCGATATTTGGTTATCGATTCAAAATATCGAATTGTTACTACAAAAATACAACTACAGCGACATGAACACTCCCACCAGGGCTCACGTTTGCTTCTGCCAACTGTATCTTCACATTTAAAGTTCTGTCATTTTTTTAAAGAAACTCACAGGTTAGGAGTGAAAACTTGTAACGTTTATATTGTTGTTGTTTAATTGATAAGACTTCCTTAAGCGGCCGAGTTTACATCTTCCCCTTAAAATATGGTTATGAAATATTTTATGGCATCATTGGGGTTTTATTCATAGAGATAGTACAGATAGACGTAACAAGCCATAGGGCGCTGTGTAAGTGGGAATGTCCGTCTAAACTCCGGTGAGAGAGAAAGAGACAAACGATCAGAGGTTTTTCTGTCTGCCAGTTTATCTATAGCTTACAGGCTATTAGAGGAACACAGCCTAAATCTCCTACTTTTTTCTATCTCTCTTACATGCTGACGTTCTGAGCTGGCTTGTTGCCTCTATCTGTATCTGTAGTATATTTATGGTTTTATTGCAGTCCAAAGCTAACGATATATTTTGAACACTATATGTTTTACTATACCTGTAAAATTTCAAATCAATTTTAATAAATGTTATCATGTATATTTCAATAATTAGTTTTAAAAGACATGATATAATTTTAATGGTTCCAAACTAGTGAATTATTTTGGTTGAACCAGATTAGTGAAAAATGACATTAATTATGACATTATGGAACTTTTAATACATTTAATTGTTTCAAAATTATTAAAAACTTTACTCGATAGAAGACTAATTTTTCTTTTATTTTCAGGCACTCAGTTCTTTAAAAAATCGTTTAACAAGTTTGGACAATCTACTTGAAGTATCGGTAATTGACAAAGAACAATTTCCAATTCTTATACATATACTGTGATATGTCAGATTTATAATAAAAAAAGATATAATAAACATGTGCATCATTGTATAAAGAACACTCGGCTCTTCATAGATCAAAAACAACCTTGAGTTCTGAAGTAGCTGTATACGGTCATAGAACCAGTGGTTCCTTCTCAGTCGTATTTCTTGGAGGAATTTTAGGATATCCATCAGTGAATTTTCTTCTTTTATCCAATTTTTTATCAGGTGTTATGGGATTACGTAGTACCTATCATACATTCCAGAAGTAAATATTATGAATGGAGGTTACATTTTACTTCCCCACTAGTTAGAGCTTCATGAGCTGCCCTTTCAAGTGGTAGAGTCCTGTATATTCGGTTTGAAATAAAATATTATATGAAAACTGTAACGCCGCACATATATCAGTGCTAACATCCAAACCTCTAACCTGACAACTGCAGACCAAAGTTTTACGACATGTATCGTGAGTTTGTCCAGTTTTTGTTTCTAAAAATTATTTTGCTTATGTGTTGAGTATTAGTAGTTGGTTTTTATTGTTTATAGTAGGACTTTTACTTCAAGACACAATGTCAAGAATATGTATTGTGGAGGTCAAGGTTTTCCGATACAAGAAGGTTACAGATGGAACACATATAGTATTGATTTTTATTCTATAGGAATTATTACCATTATTTATGTATATGAGGTCTGTTCCAACCGCAATCGAATCCTTCAGAAACGATCAAAGAATAAACTGGTCATAGCAAACAACGAGTTTACTTTCGCGTAATTCCTATCACTGATTGCAATGGTCAACTATTCTCTGATCGTTTCTGACAGCTTCTGATTGTAGTTGGAACAGACCTTATAACCTTTCCAAGTTTGATGTGGTCTTCACTAGAATGGCGCCAATGGTTCATTGAAGCTTTATGGTTATAGACCCTTGTGCTCCTAAGCAATAGAAAATCTAATTATAATTTAAATAATTGTTGCATACACACACACAAAAAATGAATTCTAATAATAATTTACAGATGAAAAACTATACAAAGTATTTATTTGAATAAAACTTGAGACAGCAATAAATTTCAAAAAGTATATTCTTAATTTCGAAAAGTGTTTTAAATTTAAACCCAATGTATACTTTGGCAAGTTAAGCTGAAACCGTGAAAGGAATGCAGTCGAAAACATTCGACATTGCCACGTTTAACTATGAAAAAGTTGAAGTACTGATTATGTAGTGATAATAATTATGAATGGGTCTTTTTATTATTAACAATATTAAAAATATGATTGAACGTTAATTTTATAATGTGCTTGTTTCCTTGGATTTATTCTATTAACATTATTTTCCAATTTATGAATATTAAAAGAGAACACTTTTCCAAATTTGTTATGGGCTTCTTAAAGATCTGGCAACGTTGTACGAAAACCATAATGACCACACCCTCCGAATTACATAATTGTTGATTTTTATCGACCAGGTGACTTCTTATTAACAAGCGCGTGCGTATGTTCTTCCCTCTCACTTCGTCAATTGACTGATATTGATTTATCCAGTGGCGTTTCTATTGTCAGTGACCTTTGTATTTTCAGTTTTACTTGGTAAAATAGGTACCGTACGCCATTTGTACGTTTGACAGATATACGCCATGTTTTTCCTCGCCTCTTACCGACGCCCCGTAGCTTCAGATAAACTTGCCAAACTATACTTTTGTCGATGATAAAATAAACCATTCTCATTTCATGACTCATGACCATCTTTTCACCTTTCAAGGAACCGGGAGCAGATAGGCAATGTCTAGAAAGAACAATAGGGCATGTCAACGACAGTTGACAATACCTTGGTGGTAAAACAATAAACATAAACACGATCAATATTTTATCAAGCAACAAACAACTATTAACCGATATTATATATTATCAAATATGCAAGCTCAACAATTAAAATAACTTTAAAAGTACACTGAATAATCCAGTCATTATTGACATTCGAAATCGAAAATTTAACTATAATTCCAAAAGTTTTCAAACTTCGGTCAAGTGAATGGTACATTGAGACGAAAATAAATCTCATTTTGCAACCTTGTCCGAAGTCCGGAACATTGTTAAAATTGCAATTAAATTAATTTTTGCTGTATGGTCGTGAAAAAAATTACAAAAGTTCTGCAAACTTGGGGAAGTTTTCGATATAATATTTCGTATCACGTATTAAATTTGCAACCAATCCAAGTGTACGGAACATTTTTTGTTATTAAAAATTAATGTCTTTCTTTATTAAACTGAAGGAAAACGTTCCAAAATTTCTGCAAATTTGACAGATCTATCGGAAAAATATACCGAACGACTGTACAAATTTGCAACTTTTTACGTTGACCGGAACATGTTTATTTATAATTTTTTTTAATTCGTGGTCATTTTTTCGAGCAAGGCGGTCTCGGAATAATTACAAAAGTTTTGAAACTTGGTTGCAAACTTTGAAAAGATCTATTCTGATGCATTTACAAATTTGCAACCTCATACACGATTCGGAACTTTATGCAATTTGAAAAAATGTAATTTTATTATTTTTTCACCTTCAAGAAAATTGCAAAAGTTCTGGATCGCGTATGAGATTGCAAATTTGTAAATGCATCAGAATAGATGTTTTCAAAGTTTGCAACCAAGTTTCAAAACTTTTGCAATTATTCTGAGACCGCCTTGCTCGAAAAAATGACCACGAATTAAAAAAAATTATAAATAAACATGTTCCGGTCAACGTAAAAAGTTGCAAATTTGTACAGTCGTTCGGTATATTTTTCCGATAGATCTGTCAAATTTGCAGAACTTTTGGAACGTTTTCCTTTAGTTATAAAAACATTAATTTTTAATAACAAAAAATGTTCCGTACACTTTTAGATTGGTTGCAAATTTAATACGTGATATGAAATATTATATCGAAAACTTCCCCAAGTTTGCAGAACTTGCGGAATTTTTTTCACGACCATACAGCAAAAATTAATTTAATTGCAATTTTAACAATGTTCCGGACTCCGGAACAGGTTGCAAAAGTTCGTAGTTTGTTTTTATACCATTCCCGATCTTACGTCAAAATTTGAAAACTTTTGGAATTATAATCAATTGATTGTCTTGACTGACTGAACTAGAAGCAAAACCAACTAAACTCAAACACGATCTATCATTATAAATCAGCATAACCTCACTATTAAGTACCACGTGTTCTGAACGCTTTGTTTATTGTTTTACCACCAGACTCTTGTCAAAATAGTCTGTGACGTCACGCGGACATGCCCAATACGAAATTCTACCACATTTGGTTAGACCATTAAAGATTACAGAATAAAAATATATTTTTATTCTGTAATCTTTGGTTTGAATTAGCCGAAGCAGCTTAGAACTCGATTATATACCAGAAGCATAGAGAAGGGCAATAGTAGCCTTCATTCTAAGAGCTGTAAAAAGGGACTCAACAAACCCTAAATCCTTCAGACCTTCAGTCTAACATCGTTTGTGCTCAAAACGATGGAAAAAGCTATTGACAACTATATTAGAAGGGAAACCCCTAGAGAGAATAGGGACTTGAACAGTTCTAAAAATCACCACTTATATGTATCGCAATGCGCATGTGCAGAAGCGATACGTGGGCTTCGTTACGTTACGTGAAACGTATCAATCCGTCACACGTACCTAACGTACGTATTACCTTATTGTGTTTCGTGTTAGCGTTTTTCAACGACCAAACGACAAAGAAACGCGAAATGTCACTTTAAGAAAGACTATTTTCTAGTAGATGTCAAGGTTGTAGTACTCACTATTTTTTAGGTTCAAAATTAAAACACATGTATGGTTACGTTACGAACACATTTGCTTTATACTTTTTTTTTAATAAATCACGTCAGACCTGGACTTATAAATAGGCCGCGGCCTAGAGGCGGCAGATTTCAGAGGGCGTCACTTGATTTCAGAGGATAAAATTCAAACACGTCCACTGGTTTTCCCATGGTTTTTAATACTTTCAATAAATCCCTATAGAAAGAAACTTATCCCTATCGAAACCTATATTATCGGCTTTGTGATAGATAAGAGCAGCGCGGCGGGCGAAGGCGAACGGCGCGACAGTTATTATTTTAGAAATGTATGTACATGGGCGGCGGAAATAAAGTGGCCTACACTCATAAAAAATATAAATCCGGCACTGAATCACGTATCTCCGTTACGTTACGTATACGGATAAGTGATCCATTTGAAAAACTGCCTTATGTCCCTACTACCTCTCTACCCATATCAGTGCTGGGACTCTGCACACTATAGAATTCTACCGGTCGCTTTCTACAGTAGATAACTATTATTCCAGTCGACAACAGCCATAAATCTCACTCTGTTTTCTGTCGACAACTCTTCTCTTATTTTTGACATTACCATCGATCTGTAGCTTTTATGTAAATATTTCATAGTTCTCATTGTGCCTGTGACGCCTCAGTCGTCACGACTTTTGAGCAAATCGAACACGATTTTTTAGGATCCTCAAAACCAGCTGACATGTGCCAATGCCAATGAATTTCCTGTGTTGTTAGGAGAACAGTTTTCAATTATAATGTTTTTGATGATAAAATTTTGCATATTTAGATATTTTTATTAAGGTTTAAATCGTATTAAATCGTAATCGGCACAATCTTAACCTTTAAATAAACGTCAAACCGGACAAACGTCAAATATTTAATGTCCGTGTATGTGCTTAAGGGGCAAGGGGAAGGTAAGACTAGGCGTCACGCCCGGTAATAAACGAACATAATTCAGTCACTACGAGCTGCTACTAGCAGCCAAAAGTAAATAATCGAAAACGCTTTTTATTGTATCTTTTGTGTCAAATGTCATAAATTTGAAAATATAACCTATAAAATTATAGATATCTCGTAATCGTAGAAAACGACACGTCTTCACATGTAGAAAGCGATAACTATCAATTTTGTCGACAAGTCGTGTATAATAGAGTCGATAGTAGAATTCTATAGTGTGCAGAGTCCCAGCACAGGCTTACCGTAGATCTACGGAGACTGCACGGGTAGAACTGGCGGAGGATATCCGAGGTGCTCTAGACATCACATAAGGTTCTCAAAAAGGCATTAAATAGAAGAGGTGTATACAGCACAACATCCAAATGGATGTGGGAACTGCTCACCACAAAAAAGTAGCAGAGACGAGATCGAGCAAAATCGAACCTCAGAATATCCTGCCGAAGGATATGCCGATGATATGGTCATAACAGTCAGGGGAAAATTCGAGCACCCGTTGTGACATTGTACAAAAGGGTCTGAACAATACAAACAATCTGGTTTAGTTGGACTTTATAGCATCAACCCTACTAAAACCATCTTGATACCCTTCACTAAAAAAAGCTCAACCTCAAAACCATTAAACTTGATGGGAACGAGATTGAATGGAGACAAGAAGTCAAGTATCTAGGTTTAACTTTAGACAGTAAAATCCTGTGGAACAAACACGAAAAGGAGATTACATACAACGCAAAAATGGCTTTAATGGTGTGCAGAAATCTGGCAGGAAGAAACTGGGGTTGTAACCAAAAAATCCTAAGCTGGAACAATACAAGCAATTTGGTTTAGTTGGACTTAGCATCAACCCTACTAAAACCATCTTGATAGCCTTCACTAAAAAACTGGGATTGTATCACAAAAATCATAAGCTGGATGTGCACTGCCATAGTGAGACCAATTATTGCGTGGAGTAGTAGAATTAGCCTATTGACGGGAGAAAACCTCTCCAAAATTCAAAGACTAGTCTGTATATATGCATTACAGGAAAGCAATGAGAACATCCCAACAATATCCATGGAAGTGATTCTCAACCTCACACCACCACATTTGGTGGTGGAAAGTGTTGCAGAAAGATCAAAATACAGACTAAGTAGAGAGGGAATTATTGGAGAAATCACCTTCTCATTTCTTAGAAATCAGGCAACTTGGGACAAGCCACAAGATGGTATGATGAAAAAGTATTACTTTTCAAAAAAATTCAATGGTACACAGACGGCTCAAAAGCAGTAGAAGGTCCTGGGCGTACCAGTCCAGGAACCAAACACTCTGAAAGCTTGGGAAAAACTCCAAGTATCTTTCAAGCGGAAATTCACACCATGAGAAAGTGCGCTCAGCTCAATATTGATAGAAGATACAGAAGGCAAATGATTATCATAATGTCGGATAGTCAAGCAGTCATTAAAGCACTGAACTCTTGTGTAATCAGTTCCAAAATGATGTGGGAATGTCTAGACAAACTCAATGAACTAGGCGAGAACAATATAGACACCTTACTATGGATTCCAGGACACACTGGAATAGAAGGAAATGAAATAGCAGATGAACTAGCAAAGAGGGGGACTGAAATATTCTTTTGGGGGCCTGAACCCTTTTACGGAATCAGCCCCAATGTAATATTGGAAGAAATAAGTAAAGCCAAGAAAAAGAGAAGATCTGACCATTGGAAAGATCTAGTAGTGCTTAGACAATCAAAGATTTTTCTGGGTTACTACAACCGGTTGAGATCAAATGAATCCAAAGTCAAAGTAAAACTGCACTAAATTTTAAAAGGAATCCTAACGGGACATTGTCACCTGGATAGGCACCTGAAAAAGCTCAAAATTGTGTAGATTTTGTGGCATGGAAGAAGACCTCCATCCACATACTTTCGAATTGCACAGCAATTCAGAATTCTAGGGCACAGCACCTGGGAGATTACTGGATACTGTATGGCCTAAGTTGAAGCCTGCAGGTATTCTAAAATTTTTCCGGGAAATAGGACTAAAGGAGACTAATCAGAAACTAAGCGTTTTATTCAGAGTGTACGCACCCTGTTTAACGCACCTCCTCCATGTTTCCAAGATTTACAATCCTTCGCGGGAAAATGTGAGTGCATTGTCTCTTGATAATTTCATTCAATTCCTGGGTATTTCAGGTTTTGGTTGAAAAAATTTTTTTTAATTTTTTTTTTATTTTAATATCAAACTGCATCAACCACTAAGGGTTATTAGCGGTGGGACAATACAAGAAACAAGGTTTTAGTTATCAATAAAATACAATACAATACATACAGTTATGTGGTAGGTACCTTAAATTTTAGAGCAAAGATTAGTTTGGTTAAGGAACCCTAATACATTTTCTATGTTGTGATTTTCGTTTAGTATGTTCTCTAACGAACCTTTAATACCGTGAAGTTCTCTTTGTAATTTAAATTTAGGACACTGCACTAATATATGTGATACACTTATTTGCACATTACACATGTCACATATGGGTGGAATGTCTTTTGAGAGTAAATGCTGGTGGGTGAGTCGTGTGTGACCTATTCTAAGCCGTGTGAGAATCGTCTCTGCTCTTCTAGTTCTCGGCAGGTTAGTCCATGGTAAAGTGGATTTCTCTCAGTTTGGTTGGAGAATGTGTCCAAAGCTCTTTCCAGTGGTCGCCGATTTTTTTCTGAAGGGTGTTTTCAAATCTGAGCTGAGAATTGAGGATTCTGCGAGTGGTAGGGAGTTGTTAGTGGCTGTCTGCTTGGCAGTTGCATCGACACGTTCATTTCCACCGATATGTGAAGGGACCCAAAGTATCTCTATTATTTTATTTGAACTAAGGATGTGATGTATTTGCTCTTTAATTCGCATAATTAAGTAATTGGTTGGATACATTTGTTTGATGCTCTCGATAGTGCTTAGTGAGTCAGTGATTATGAGGAAGGATTTTGAAATATGATCGATGCAGTGCTGTGTCGCCTTATAACAGGGTTCATAGCGACCTGGAAAAGTCAGGGAATCTAAAGATGGTCAGGGAAAAGTCAGGGAAAACCTCATTTTCAACAGAAATAACCAAAATGTCAGGGAAATTTTTCCCCTACCTGGAATAGTATATTTTCTAAATAGTGCGGAAAGTTCCACTTTTCCTCACGAGTTAGGAACGCTATTTTTTCTAAGAGCGTGCGGAACATGTACTTTGTCGGTGGATAATATTTTGCTAGACATTTTTTCCCGCATTTCCGTTGATTATTCTAAATACCCTTCAGCCAAGGCTGTCGATTTCCAACCTCCCAATCTTTTTCTCCACTATCTGCCAATATGGTAGCCGAAGACCGCCGAATACTGTGGCCCGTATATAATTCGGGGTGACGCGTTCCCTTAAATTTGGTATTGTCAATACCACCAGTAAAAAATGCATAAAATATAATTTGGCAAAGTATATTACCTGTTTTGACCCAAGAATATTTATGGATTCTGTACAAATTGCAAATAAATTAATTCAATACTTTTACGAGAAACATAATAACGAGTAGGCAAGCAGAAAAAAGTTTCTGTCAATTTAAAAAATTTGCATCTGATGAACATTTTCTAGGAGGAGCTAAAAACTACGACTACAATAAAAAAATGACTCACAGAACATATAAAGACTTTCTCGAAAAATAAAATCAAAATAACCGGGTTAAAAAGAGAAAAAGGGAAACTGAGAGTAAATTTTATAATTTGGAAATTAAAAAGAAAAATCGGAAACGAATCAAATACTAGCTTGTCTTTAATAAACACTGAAATTAATGACCTAAGACAAACGTTAAGTACTATCGTTACCTAATTTTTCTAATGTATTGGACAATCTGAAGGGAATAATTTGTAGTTACCCTGCAGATTTTGTGATGCGAATTTGGGGTTTTTTGTTCTGAAGTTATATTTATTTTTTTGTATATTTTTATGTTATATTTTTTATTTGTTCAATATTTTTGTGTGTTTATTCCTTTCAGATTTTTTGTTCAAATCTTGTTTATAAAAATGAGACATATGTATTGGTTTTTTCAAACGTGATGCTTCTTCCCTGTGCACTATGGGTTTGAATGAAAATAACTTTTTTAGTGTTAGTGTGTGGGGAGGAGGGGGTAAGCTTAGAAATAATTTTATTTGCCACAGACTTACTTTTTTAGTGGATACCTAAAAGTGACTTGGAAAAAAAATTGTGGGTCAGGGAAAACCTGGAAAAGTCAGGGAATTTTATTTTGTAAAATGACTATGAACCCTGTATAAAGAGCATACAGTTCCGCTGAGAATATACTGTAATCATCAGGTAGTTTGTATCCATAGGTGCCACTGTTTGTTACTACTGCTGACGATGTCCCGTGTTCAAGTTTTGATCCATCTGTGATCCATCTGTGTTGAAAATTAAAAACACGATTTTTTTAAAAGAAATATGTGTCAAAATCATTAATCAAGAAATTTTTAATACCACGTTCCATTTCACTACTAACGTTGGAAGGGTTTAGGTTTGTGAAAAAGGAACGGCATTTTTCCTTTTTGATAGAAGCGGCAAACTGCTAAATAGCGCTGACACTGCACCCACAGGTGGTTTCTAAGAGAATCTAATATCAGGGAAATTCAACAATGAAACGAATATTTGTGTATAATGTGTATAATTAAATCGAACATAAGCAGGAAGCTACATTAAAAGAAGCAACACTGGACACTGTAGACTTGTTGGTCCTCACAAACTTTCAAAATCACAGATTATAAATAAAAAAACTTAATAATATACGGTAAACACAAGAAAAAAATATACATTGATATCAGTACAATTATTCGCTTAAATCTAAATCTTATAGTTCTAAATAAAATACTTATTAAAATATTAAAGCAGTTCGCGATATCCGTTTATATTATCATAACATTTACAGGGAGAATCAAATTTAACATTTTTTTTTTCGAAATAAAAATATAGTGTACGCCAAAAACTATATAATATTAAATGAGATTCTGTTTTTATGGAAATTATCATAATATTTAAATTGGTTGGATGATTGTTCAAATTTTTTGTAATAGAATCATAATGAACGCAACAATAAGTTGGATTTTCTAAAGATGTATCATCGATGTTTTCGTCCTTTCTCTTATGGGAAAACATTATTTGGCACGGTCAGTAAAATAAATAACTTATTATTTTTTCTCTTATTTTTTGGGAATCAAACCACAATAATGTTTTTAATTTTTTCATTTCGACGTTTCGGTAACGTTCCAGCTATATATATATATTTTTTTTTTCGTTGTGTCAGGGACCAAAAATTATTTTATTATTAGTTAATCTTGACAAAGGTAGCTGGACCGCTACCGAAACGTCGAAATAAAAAAATAAAAAACATTATTGTGGTTTGATTCCCAAAAAATTAGAAAAAAAAAATAAATAATGCCACAAGGAACTTACAGAAGATAAATAACAAATGTTAAGTCTTGCATTCTTTTCAAGTCCATACAAAACTTGTGGTTGCGTGGAAGAGCGCTACTTAGCTGGTGCTTCCAATATTAGAACATCACCTTAGAGCGAACTTCGCCTTTGCTTGTATTGTACTTTTATAACACAGCAATAGTCATTTATTATTATCATTACTTTTCAAACGTTTTTCATATTTTTTTGCTTTGCAAACACCACCATTAATAGGTTATAAAATGATTTTTATAATGGTAGAAATTAAATTGGCGCAGTCAATAGGAGTTTCACTGCACCGAATTAGGTTTATCTTCAAAACCTCCTAGAAGTTTATCCATAAGCCTTTTTGCAACTTGGTTGATACCTGAAATATCAAATTTGAAGCAGCAAAAACTGAAGATCTTGAATACTTTTTTACAGAAAAAACTTATACTTTTGAGTCCGCGTTAAGACCAATTATTAAATTAAAGCCATTTTTAATGGAGAAAATTTGGTACACTGAATATGATAAGCGGGGACTCCCACAATAGTTTCAATGCATCGAAATCGGTTTATTACCAAGACATGCTGTAATTTATTCATGAAACATTAGCGACTTGTTGTATAATAATTTGAATCATTTGACGGAAAACTCTGTGATTTATCAAGTTCATTTCAAACTTTTATTATTTTTTGTTTGTTCAAGCCATTTTCCACAAAGAAAATACTCGTGAAGAAAATGTTGGTGTATATTCACTAATTTTTAAGATTGTATGGTAATCGCAAAGATTTGATTGAATAGGATAAGCATGTTTCAAGCATTCTTTCAAGAAACTCTGTAGTTATCCAGTCCAATACAAGTTAATTGGCGCGGTCAATAGGATAATTCTTTTTTTGCACAATTGATTGGAATTACTAGATTGATTGAAGGATCCGAAGTTCTAATGATAGCCCTTGAAAGTTGTGTTTCCTTTGAACAATCTACTTTAAAACGGATGTATAAATGCAAACCTGTAAAGGAAATTTTGGAGCACACTATATTCAATATATAACCTTCAAAGTTTTCCATATTAATCCATATTAATTTTTTTAACATAAAAACTTGTATAAATTGCTTAAAAATCTATTGGCAATCTTTGAGGAACTATTTTCATTCATGCTATAGTTAATACGACTTCGAATTAATCTCATTTTTGTCCTGTAGCACTATCCAACCATTTCACAAGATACCAAAATTTTGGTTGGAAAATTGCCCAAAACAAATTAAAAGTGTACGAGTGGAATCAGTTTTTTCCTGCCACATCCAGATTTAAAAATTGACGAATTTCGAAAATTTATTTTTGTTATTACGAGTGATAATATAGAAATAACATAAAGGATGATCCAGAAGTTATGATAAAGTATCCTGTGTAAAGATAGTCATTGAGATGTTAACAGTGAAAACACTTAAAACAATGATTTAAAAGCAAAATTGAATTGGTCTGGACGAGCCAGCGTATTCTATGGATTTAGTTTCTTGGAATAAAATGTCAAAAAAGTAGTGAAACAACAAAAAATCTATTGAAGTTGGTCGAAATTGAAGAAACATTTTAAAACAGTCCAGGGAAAACATGGAAACAACGAAGGTGAGAAAAACTAAAAAGGCGAAACTGCGGATGATGGCGAAACAACAAAAGTGAGAAAAAAATGTAGAAAATGAATGATTGATAATGGAGCTAGAAAAATGGCCACCTTACTATACGGATTTAGTATCATGTGACTAAAATCCAGAAGAAAATGAAATAAAATACGAGATCGCTTGATATAGGGCATACCTAAGAGATGTGGACAAAGAAAAATTTGAAAACAATCCTGGCGACATGGACAGAATTGTCTCTGTTTGTTGAAAATAGGAAAAAAACTGAAAAGGTGAGACAGTGGAAGCTGGTGAAACAATAAAGTTGGGAAAAAATTAGAAAACAAATCTATCTAAAAAGAAACGGAAAGAATATTCACCTTACTGCACAGATTTAGTACCATGTGATAAAAAGCCGAAATAAAATGATAACACGAAATGGATTCAAGCATAGGGGTAGATAATAGGTTTAGACAGAAAAATATTAAATTAGTCCTGGTGATAAAGACAGAACTGTGGGAAAAGTGGAGAAGAAAAAAGCTGGCGTGATAAAGAAATTGAGAGAAAGAATGTGACAGAAAACCTGAAGGAAAATGACAGAGCATTGATGGACAGAGAGAAATAAGAACTGAAACTTTTGGACAATTTTGAAACACAGGAAAAACGAAAGACGAGGAAAAAACTGAATCGTTGATACAGTGGGGAGATTAAAAAACAAATAAATCTAAGAAATGTGAGTGATAAAAATGGTGATGTACTGAAAATTCATGTTTTATTTTTTCTTATATTAAATATCCCTATATTATTATTATATTAATACTAATGGAAAGTGAGTTACTATTTTACAAAATTGAAACTCGATAAGGATATGTTTCAATAATTGATTTATTTATATCCCTTCAATTCGAATTTGATGTAATAAAAATGTCCCGGTATATTTTAGCTTTCCCCGTTCCTTATACTACTAATCTCGACATATTTGAATCTGATTCTCCCTACTTATTTCATATGCTATAACAAATTACAAAAAAAACATTCATTACTCCTCTTCAACTATTGATATTGTAAAATATTATTATAAAAAGGAGTGAAAAGTATATAATATATAAAAAATGACAAATGTAGAAGTGTAAATATCTCCAAAAAGATGTGATAGCTTTGAATACTGGAATGCTCGTATTGTGGAATTTCAATGAAGAAATACTTTTTTTTTTTGAAATAAATTATTCAAACCAGGTAAAATCGTCCGAAAAATTTTACCAGGTTTCAAGTTATTTACAAAAATGATAGGCAACTTTGTGTTAAATATAATTTTTATATTTACAGGGTTGATTAAACATAGTTTTCCTCTCATAAAACATCATAAGATGATTGCAATTTTCTATAATTTATAGCATGATCTCAATAGCAGCTTATTTTTAAAAAAATTATAACGCTACCCAACCTTCAACGTTGTGCCAGATAAAGACACAAAAATATTTTTTACTCTGAATTTTTTAAGCCTAGCCAATACTTTTGTGACTTTTGACATTAAAATTGACCATTTAAAAAGTTAAAAGCACTTTTTAATAATAAATATATAATTGGCACAGTCAGTAGGATAAACACTGTTTCCCAGATAAATTTCACGTCTTGGAAACCATCGAATGTTGGTGATTTTTTTTTCAAAAAATTCAAGATATTTTTTTTGTGGCAAGAAAATTTTGGATTCCTATCAAGTCCAAGTTTTGTAACTGCTGGCAAGAAAATAAATGTAGCAATTGCTTTTAAAACAATTTCTCAACAGAAAAAATTCGCGCTGTGAATATCAGTCGACTATACATTCAATAGAGGGTTGGATAACGTTATAGGGAGATTTCAAAAACAAACTGTTATTGATAAAGCGTATTAAGTTTAAAAAGTGAGTTCAGAAACCTCAAAAAATGATTAAAACCTAAAAAACAAGCCTCATAACCCAATATGACCAAGTATAAGCGGGGTTTTGATGAAAAAATACATAATTGGTTGAGTCGGTAGGATATTCCAATTAAAATTCATGGCAAGGTCTCAAATGCAGTTAATTCAGAAAAATGATATCGCCACCCAAATTCCAAATTCATTAGTGCCAAAAAATAGGATGAGGACACAACATTTGGTGTTTGAAATGTTTTTAACTTTGGATTTTTGAAGCCTCACCCATACGTTTGTGTTTTTGAAGCACAGAAATTAACCGTTTAGTTTAAGGCCATGTACCTTGAGATTTTATCCTCAAGTCTTCATCGAACTTTTGTTACAGTACCCGAAATAACCAATTTTAATTCAACAAATGTAAGCGGATATTTGCAATTTTCTAAAAAAAGGTAATTTCAAGATCACAAATGGTTTTCAATCTTAATTTTTGAAACCTAACCCATACCTTAGATACTGATACTGATATTAACCATAATAAGTTTAAAGGCAGTAGAACAAACGCGTTTTCCCAGATAAGTTCACGACTTTTCTAACTTTGTGCCCGAAAAAACTCAGCAAGGTCCTTTTTTGTGACAAAAAATTACGGTTGAATTGCGTTTGAAACAAACGAAAAAATTGGCGCGGTCAGTAGGATAAGCCGACTGTACTTTCAGTACGGGGACATGTTATACAGGTTGTTTATGAAAAATATGGTTACGCTATCATTACAAAGACAATCTCATTTAGCACCATAATATTTTTAAAAATGCAACCCCTTCAAAATATAAAGAGGAAATACTGCTTACAAAAAATTTTAGAAAATGAGTTTAGAGAAATAAAAATAAATTTAAATATGTCAAATAAGTGAGTACCATAATGGGATGTTTAAGGCAGAACATAAGTTAGAGTTGATCACTTGCTCTCTGAAAATGAAACCTTATTTGTCTTTTACAGCCTGAAGAGTTTCAGTTACCAAATTAAACTTTTATATGAGTAACTTACCAATGGGTACGTGAATAATATACAGGGATAATTTATTTCAAAATTTGTAAATACTCTAAAAATATGTAAATAAACGAGGTAATTTCAAAATAGGCTGCCTAGAATTTTTATAAATAATTATTTTTGTCAATATTTAACTGTATTCTTGTGATTTTTCGAGATTTTACAGTACAAAATTGAAAAATTTTCATTTTAACCTTTTAAAGGTTTTTTTTTATAGAAATAGTACGTATTTGTACCTAAAAATAGAGTTCTAATTGTTGCTCTAAAATAGTATATCGGTGTTGTTTCCTGAACTAAACGGTTTATCAATTTCGTCTAGTCCGTAATTTGGCTCGTTTTCACTAGTTCCTACCGTTTTAGTTGCTTGGGGAACGACTTGAGGTGTACTCCTCGTTACTCCCGGTTGGAATGTCTCTGTACTCTTCGGAGTGTATGTTGCTAGCGAAGAACCTAAGAATAAAATCAAACTTTTTATTTGTTTCTTTAACTGAAAATAATGTATTATTCTCTGAGACCTGAAAGATCTCTATAGTGCCCCCTTAATCAATTAAATTCCAGAGAAAACTTTTAGAGACTAGAAGTTTCTTTAGAACACGAAGATTGTCCTCGCAGATGCAGTAAAATCAGTGGAAAGAATTGGGGTCTCAACACACAAATTAACACATTGGTTGATAGAACAATAATAGCCTATGGATAAGTATCGTGATGGATAAAGACACTGCGGGTCGGAGCTATAGGCACCCGATACCATAGCGGTCAAATATAAGAACGTGTAATGCCTTAAACGCACTAGGGCACCGTTGCAAGGTCACAATATGCTTGGTGGTAGATGAAATGGCGCATTAATGTCATTTATTGGCTCTGAACCTTTCTGCTGCATCGGAAAATCCACAATACACATGGCCTCCGGAAAGTAGGTGTTTAGAATAGTGGAAATCTTACTAGGACAGACCCAGTCATGATTGGTCCAGACGAGATTGATTGGTTACATAAAAAGAGTCTGGCTTGAGAATGTAATATAGTTCCAGACGACCAGAATGTATCTATTCCAGTGTGCCCTTGAACACAGGAAGAAGATGAACCTCTTGCGTGATTCACGAAGTTTTTTCTAGGCGCTTCCATATCATTTTAGAACTGGTTTATTTAAGAACTAACAACCTACAGTTGAAATATAAGCATACGCTCGACTTCTGAAGGGTTGCTGAAGTTGGCTCCATCTGTTAACAAAACAGTGGTAGCAAATGTTTAACACGATATGAATACAATGAATTCTATTTTGGAACATTCAAAATAGTTTTGCGACTACCATTTACCTATTGAACAATTTTTCTGGTACTAATTTCTGGATGTTCGTCAATAATTTGAAGAGCCTTATCTTTGAGGTGAGAAGTAATATTCCTTCCGGTGCTTAGGAGAGTTGGATAAGGGAAGCTGGAAGTGATTCACCCATAATCTCTCATACAAGTCTCCGTCCCAATGGCTGATAGGGTGTCTCCAGAGGGAGTGAGTGGTCAAGGGACTCGTCCTCTTCGAGCTGTAAGTGCCTCATGACCGACCAATCCTCGGGATAAGCCATAAATAAGGCTCCAGTAAGGGAACCCGAATAGTTGCTCACGGATCAAAGGGAATAGAGTAGTAAACCTCCATGAATAACCATCAGCATAGAGGAGACAGCTATGTTGTGTGATTGTAGGCAACGGAGGCCACTGCGTCCGCAGGCAACCGTGACAAAAAGCCTAGAGGAGTAAACCTCGATAAAACAATCCGTAATCTACGTTGTTAGCTACCGTAACAATGGATGTATGGCTGCGCGAAAGTCAGTCAGAAACGGTGCCTCCGGGATACTTGGTGACCTCCCGGAATAACCAGCGTTACCACCTCAGCGAGGCTCTGTGGTGGTGGACATTCCCTAGCTACTCGTGGGATGTAGTATGGAGTATGCAAGGATAATGGAAAAGGAAGCAGTGGAGGAAGAGAAGAAGGGAAGGGAATTTTTGGGAAATCGAGGCTGGTGAAACGAACACCTGATAAGGTGGGATAGACAAGTGAGTGGAGCGATACTGGGGTGAAAAGGAAGGAGGTATCGCCTCTGGAGAATAAGGAGCAGAAGAGGAAACAGAAGGAGAAAGGAAGGGCGGAGGTAGAGGGTGGAAAAGAGGGAGAGTGTAGAGAGATTGAAGGAGATGGTAAGGCGACTGGAGAAGAGGGTGATGAGCCTGGAAGAGCAGAAGTCGGTGGCAGAGGGGCAGGTCAGGGAATTAGAGAGGTTGAGGACGGAGGAAGGTAAGAAGGAGATAATGCGAACACGATGGGAGGAGGGGCAAAGAGACTCCGATGGATGGAAGGAGATTCGAGATAAGGACTGTGAGTGAAGGTAGGAAATCCAATGTTAGGGGATGAAAAGATAAGTGGTATGGGTGACTAAGGAATACAGTGGAATGGAGAAGGGGATACAGAAGATGTTTAGGGATAGGTACCCGATGCTAGTTGAAAAAGGAGAGGAAATGGAGTTGGTTAAGGAGGTACGCACTACGGAAAGGAAAGGTACAAGGGTGAACGCGGAGGAGTTGATCTGTCTGATGGAGGGTGATTGTAGGGATGAGAGGTAGGTGTTTGATAATAAGTCGACTGTTTGACGAGGTGGGGAGCGGGGTCAGCGTTGGGCTACACAGGCTTGAGCATGTGGAGGTGCTGAAGAAGATGGTCGCGTGGGTGAGAGCAGATGGGACGAAGGTGGCAATTTATACATATAGGGAAAAGGAGGTCAGGAATGAGGCGGTAATCCTGAAGGATATTGGAGAAGTCAATCAAAAGGGGATAGAAAGGATTGAGAAGGGTTTGAGGGATATGGAAGGAAAGTGGATAAACTTAAAGTCTCAAGAAACATGGAGGTGGTTATAGAGACAAAGTGAGGGGAATTCTGAGGGAGGTGGAAAGGGTAACAGGAGCTAAAGCGGTGGAAGCGGGAAGGGGAACAAAAACCATCAAGATGGTAGGGTATGTGGATTGAAAATGAAGTGGTGAGAAAGAATATAGAGGAATTGATTGGGGAAGGGACAAGGGTGATGACAGTGGTGATGGTGGAATGGGAGAATGGGGAAGCCTTACTAGGAAAACGGGAGATGAAGTTGGACTGGAATAGGGTAAATATTGTAGAGGGGAGAGAGGAGGGCAGATGCTTTGGAGGGGGAGTGAAGGGCCACCAGGTAGCGAGGTGTAAGGCACAGAGAGTGGCGAATATAAGAGAATGCTGAGTATGTAAGAGCGTGGAGCACATGGCCAGAGACTGTCGGCAGGCCTTCGTTTGTAGGGTATCTCGGGAAAAGGGACACAAGACAGAATTTAGTAGGAGAAAGAAGGGAGTGGATGAAGACGGAGATGGAAAACATGGGAGGTGCTCTCTGGACCCTTCAGAGAAGATGAGTTTGGGCAAATAGGAGGAAGGAGAAAGCAGACCGCGGGAAGAAAAAATGTAGAGGATGGATGGAGGGTGTTACAGATAAATCTGGTGGTGAGCATGACTCGATATGGCATGTGAGAGGTAGGAATGATAAAAGGGAGATGACGGCTTGAAGTATGCTATGGTAGTGATTTCGAGGCGGGAGTAACGGCTAGCTTGAGGTGGGTTTGGTTGGTAGGCATTCCCTTGGGGATGAGTCCAACACTGTTTGGGTACAATCGAACATGACTTTCCCATCTCAGCCCGAAAAAAAGTAGTATTCCTTGATTTTGCACAGTTGTAAACGAAAATGCAATGAAGTAAACCTTTCAGAAAATGGTAAGCGGTTATTTGGATAATGCAGATGAAACCTTCAAGGCATTACCATTGTATATTTTAATAATATTAAACTGGACACGCTTTTGTTTGACATTATAGTTGCTTGTTAGAGAGTTGATTTATTTAAATAAATATGTCGACTTACCGCTTAAATTAGGAACTGATTGCCCGACGTGTGCTGAAGATAATACTGGAGTCTCCTCTACCAATAACGACGTCTCAGATGGGTATTCGTAAATGTCGGGGCCATCTTCCACGAAAGATATCTTTAACTGAAAAAAGAAATACTTATTTACCTAACGTGTTTGAGAGGTAGAATTTTTCGCACATCAAATGTATCTTCTGTGATTTATGTTTAATATTCCGTGATAATTTTGTAGTTGTGTCATTTTATTTTTCAATGATACGTCAGTCATTTTGGGAATATGATTATTATGTTTTTTTCCTGTAGTCGGTTCCTTCATAAACGTCCTTCACTACTTTTATGATTTACAATTAATTCTATTTCAACCGCAATAAATACAAATTCAATAAATAATTTTGCATCGAGGCATAAAAATGTGCATTTATTAATAAAACAACAAGACAACAATTCCAAACACATTATTAACGAAAGTAGACCGACAGATGATCGATTTTCAACATTCAATTAACATAAAGTGAAATGAAATTAATCTTTTCTCTCTTCATATTATTTCCAGCGCAACTAGGCCACGGCTGTGAGCGATGATTTACTTATTTTTCGTGTTTTATCAGAAAAAACCGTACGGTGGTGGTTGTTGTGTTAAAACCGTTTCCGCTATGACAATGAACGTTTTGATAAAATACAATCATTAATATCAGTCTGTGTATTTGTATATACGGACGGACGGAAGCGTAATTAGTCATCTCCGTATAAAAAAAAAACCAGATAATAAAAGTTCAATACTGAAAATAATAATCAATTTTGTCAATAACGAATAAATAAGTGGGCATGTTAGCTCTTGATATTGAGAAAGTAACCAAAAACTATTCCTGCTTTCCTTTTCACTGATATTATGTATAAAAAATACAAAAATGGTTTTGTTTTCCCTTACTCCGTTCGACGGAGTCCAGACCAACACTTCAAGCAGTATAAATAGTCTGAAAAATACCTCAAGTCCTTTTTGGAACTTTAGTTCTTTACGTCAGGTTATGTTTGAGCGACCGGGGGTCGCGACGCAAAAGATCTGACCGTTACGTTACGTTATGTTGCTTCGTTAAATGCCTTGCTTGCGTGCGTGTGATCTCTCCTGAGTCTCTCTCTCTCGTTTACGAAGCAGCGATTCATATGCTTCGGCTGGGAATCGAACCTGGGCCGCCCGCGTGGAAGGCGAGCCTTCTACCACCGAACCACCGATGCTATATTAAAATTCTATGCAAAGCTGGTATTCGCAGTGCTGGTAATCTACTTGAATTTGTTCGGATACATTTTTACTATTATTTCCATAATTTTTTTTGCGCGATTGATCTTTTTTGTTTATTTACAGCATCGGTTGTCAGGACGGTAGGTTGTGTTTACTGGTTTCTAAGTTTAACACGTCGGTAAGTGATTTACTTACCATTCAGACGTCGAAAAGTAATAAATAGCATAAAAACAATTTCACCAAAATGCAATAGATATTTACGTAATTAGTTATGAAAAGAGCGATATTGTTCAACAAGCGTAATATTTGCCAAAACGAGCGCTAGCGAGTTCTGCAAATTACGCGTGTTGAACAATGTTTTATCTAATTCCGCGCTTTCATAATATTCAATAAAATCTTCAATTACAATGATAATATTGAAGTGGAATCAAATGGTGTTAGAAGTATTGTTACTATGATGTATTCACCCAGAAAATTTAATTACTTCAAATAACTGTGTCCTGAATAATGTTGTTTTCAATGTTTATAAATCTTAAAATACTATTGAATTAAAATAATGGGTTAATTGTACAGTTTAAATAATGGAATAATTGTCAGTTTTGACAGTACCTACCTAATTAATGAATTATTCTTTGAAACTCATGTGGTATCCCTATGTTGAAACATAAACAGTTACGTAAAGTTTTTACTACTACTACTTTTCATAACTGATATATGAAGGTTATGAAAAATGTGACGTTACCTAACGTCAAGGAGTGACGTAAAGTGTCATATTTGATAGCGGAATTAGATAAAATATATTTTAAACTGATCGAGAAGTATAAATGTCACTTTTGACATTTCGTTCATTTCGAAGAAATTTAAATTATTTTATTCGGAATTTATTTCAATACGATCGCGCAAAAAATGGTATAAGCATCTCGAACGTTAAGGGTAATTACAACGTTTGCATGTAGATTCCTCTCGTAAAATTGGACAAAATGATATGAGGATTAAGGGGTCTAGCAAATTTACTTTTCGAAATACAGGGTGTTGAAATTTTGAGAATTTGATTGTTTTAGTTCGATAACTTTAAAATGGATGGATAAATTGATTTGACATTTGGCAGGTTGTTTTTAAATGTAAAAGGGCATATTTTGATAGAAATAGTAGTTTGTGCAACTAGTGTGGATATGATGGCCATGTCGCACGAGGACGAAGTTTGAGCACGACGCCGTAGGCCCACTTAAGGAAAAATCTAAAAAATTTCTATAAACTGTAATATAACTTCAAATTGAAAATTTAACAATTCAATTTTATGTTTCCACAAATTTTTTTGTGGCAAACGTACAGTTCTTGAATGTCCAATTTGTATAATGCTACGGTTTCCCTTTTTAAATATACGATGCTGTTATAAGTAGATGTTGCCAGTCGGACTCCCTCATGAATGAAGGGTACCGTTACATTATCTATAATAATGAATATTCTGCTAAATATTTCAAACGTCTACCTGTTGTCGTTATTAATATCAAGCAGAATAATTATTTAAAAATAAAATTAACAATAAAAAAAAACTTCTTCACGGGGAATCGAACCCGGGTCTACCGCGTAAGAGTCTGGTTTGCTTACTACTCGACCACCGAGAGATATGCAAATTGTTTATCTATAACGTCAGATGTATTACATAATTTTTGCTTAAAAGGAACTAAAGTTCCTACCGTGTAACCCGCGGCACGTTCTACCTTTTTTTCTCTCTCTTGTCTCTGTATATGTTACCGGTAAAGTATATAATGCAATTGTTTCATAGAATACCTAGTTATTCCATGAAATAACTGATCGTGTCCGTTAAAGTGTGTAATATGTTATTAATTTGACACTTTAACTAGTTATTCTATGAAATAGATAGATATTCTATAAATTAACTAACGAGAGACAGTTGAAGTGTAAAATAAACAATTTATCTAAGATGATATTAAACTAATGATAGAAAATTAAAATTAAAAAGAAGCAATTTAACTAATTTATGTAGCGTATAAATGGTATTTATGAAAATGCACCATAAAATCATTTTTTACAACAAGGATGACTAAAATGACACTTTTACACGAACAACAAATTCCCTCTTTATGGCCAGGAATAGTTCATAAATGCAGTAGGGGTGGAAGGTAAATGTATTTGTCGTGCGAGAAATATGTTATAGATTACTTTACACTTTAACGGACTGCATATCGTTATTCTATGAAATAACTAGTTAAACCATGAAATACAAGAGAGTTTACACGGACACGATCAGTTATATCATGGAATAACTAGGTATTCAATAAAATAACGGATTTCACACTTTAACGGTAACATATATATAAAAATCTCGTGTCCCGATGTTTGTGATATTCGTACACCTCGGAAACGGCTAGACGTATTTCCATGAAATTTTTAATGTGTAGAGTATCTCTGCTTCTTATATATTCCTGTTTATTCTCTTGTGAGTTTAGTAGTAAGAATTTTTGCTTTGCTTCGTGTCTTTTTCTGCTCATAAGCCACATATGCTCTTTTTGCTCTGCTGTGTAGATGAGAGTTTCATGTTAGTTTCCTGTCGATGGTAATACCAAGGTATTTCACCTCTTCCGAAAACTTTAGTTTGCTTTTGAAGATTTCGGGAGGTTTTAAACCCGATATACTTCTTTTCCTGGTGAAAAGGACCATATCAGT
>CAJUYH010002984.1:0-35782 GCA_910591685.1 Galerucella tenella
AATTAAAACTGTCAGTAGACGTTCGTCTGGTGCAAGGGGTATAAAAAATATATGCTTGAAGCCCGCTTACAATTCGAAATTGCCAATAAGTACAAATAAAAAGGCAGATATACAAAGTTTAATATACAGTAGGTAACATAATTTCTAGATTTTATGAACCCTTCTTCAGTACCTATTTCTAAGTTGTAAGAGTTGTATTTGGTATTACTCATCTCAAGTTTTTGTTATACATATTTGTTTATACTTATTTTCCCAAAAGGCTACCTTCCCGAAGCAATAAGTTTTGTGAAACATGGGTTCCAATAAATAAATGTTTATACAAAATTGTGTCATAATTTCACGAATATTGAAAGGCGCAGTGGAACAATGACGCAAATGGAAAGTCATTGACTTCTAAAAGCTGTAACTGTTAATTTTTTCGGAAATTTCTGGAAATTAAATGCTTCATCTGGAAGTAGAATACACTTTCTGTTCATTATAGCTTTCTTGTTTATTGAAAATTTACTGTTGCTCTGTTAATCAATAATTAGGAATAAAATAACTTCAATCGTCATTTCTGAGGAATTGCTTTTTTTGCACTTGAGTCATTGTTGTTCTAGGGGTGCGGCCTGAAGAATATAAAACTTATTTAACCTCAATTTATTCGATTAATCTCATCAAAGCGTCGATGAAGAAATATTTTTTACTCACAGATAGACTAGTCTTACATACAGTGTGGAACAGCCGAATGGAATAAATTGGTTAACGAATAAATGAGGGCATGTTGGGCTTGGACACATCGATTAATATTTTCAAAAATCAATTCAATTCAAAAAATAAACTTTAAAATAATGCTCATGCGAGACCTTAAGGGTCATGAATGGGCTCCATTTCTCGTTATTGCTTCAATTATTATTGGAAATTATTTACAGGAGTGTTTTTTATGTAAAGACGTCTAGTGACAACCGATATAAATTAAAAATTAAATTTTGACACAGAATACAACTATGTTTTCGTGACTAACCAATATAAAGTCAACACCCACTGGAAATTGAATTTGATAAATTTCTAAAATTGTATGAGATTCCTTGCGACCTTAGGAGTGATTTTCAAAATATTCGTCTTCACAAAAAAGATACACCACAATATGAATGATGAAAGTTACTGAATTTTTACAAAAGTATGAGATCTAAAAGGCCGAGAGAATGACTATTTCTGAAAGTATAGTTAAAAAACTGGGAATACCTCCACTTTTATATTTCTTCGATACCGTTTATCTCGAAATGGAAAGAAATATAAACTTTTTGCGTATCTGTATACAAAGAATAATTTGTCAAGAACACAAAATTATAAACTAATTCACTGTTAAAATACTTGTTGATTGCCAAAAAAATCAAAATATGTGAGAAAAAGAGAATAGGTAATAATAATTTGGAAATTTCAGGAATCAACTTATATTGAAAGAGAAAGTGGAGTGGCCATGTGCTATAAAAATTACATGGGAGACTGGTAAAATTGAGTTAACCTTCAAGAAAAAAACTGGCAAAATCTGGGACAATTATGGGATGTTACAACAAACCGTAGAACCATTAATCTCCAATATTGCCAGTGAAAAGTTTAATTTCGTTATCCAAAAAAAAGTTCAAGTAAATCATAACATATTTCTGATGAGTTTCAAAAGAGAAGATGGTTGTAAAACTGTTGTACCGATTGGAAAGCATGTTCGAGTTTTTATTGATAAAGATGGTAAATATTTATTTACAAATAATAACCTAGTACCTACCAATTGCTTCATATGTCTCTCACCTTTCGAGATTCTTATAGTTTTAATATTTCAGTTTTTTGTGCTACCAATTCTTCTTCTAATTTAGCTGAATGATTATAAAATTGAAGATTCTAATTCAATTTGAATTCTTGAATTTCAACATTTTACCACTCCATTAATTTACCTCTTACCAAGAATAATGTTTGATTTCAGGAACTGAATGGTCACGAAGTTACACACCCGTCCCAACAAGCCTCTTCAGTACTCTTAGTCTGAATGAAGATACCACTGATGAAATCTGCCTTATGATTAAAAGTTATCAAAATGGTATTGTTAGCCGCACTATAACGGATAAAGACTTGAAAGGTGTTTTGCATATGACGAAGCCACACGGGGATTTCGTTCTTCAAAGATTGGAGAAGAAAGTGGCCTTTTTAATTTTAGCCGCCGGAACAGGAATAACACCCATGTTGCCGTTATTGTTGTTCTTATTAGAAAGGAGAATAAAGAAATGGTATACGTTACTTATTATTCCAAATATATGCATATAATAAAACAAGAAAATTAAATATGTGGAAGAAAGTGTCTTTCTCAAGCGGCAATCTTTTACTTCATGCTCTGAATATTCAAATAACTATTTAAGCAACTACAAAGTTTTTTGATCCTTCTATCTATTAGTTTTATTTTTAAATTCATTCATTGCAAATTTTTGCAACCTTCACCTTCTTGGCCGGTTACATTTTTCAGTTCTTTTTGATTCAATCTTACTCAATGTCGGAAAGTGGATGAACACATCCGTTACCATTTTATAGTTTCTTCCTGTCATTATTTTTTGTTTTTGTTTGACAAGCTTTTCCTTCTTTTGAGCTTCTCTCTGTTTTATATCAAATTTTCAATAGTTTTCCATGAGTTCTACATACCCCTTACTTTTTTGCATAGGTTAATATTTTCAGTTTTGTGTTTTTTTTCAGTCAGTTCGTGAGACTTCTGTTTTTTAATAGAACAGAACAGGATATACCTTTTGAGAGCCAACTTGCAGGGATAGCAGAAATTGACCACAGGTATAAATTCTCAAAATTTACAAAAATATATCAACTCTTGATGAAATGTATTCTTTTTAAAATATTACAAACTACAGAGGCTATTTGTATTTATGCTTAATAGCAAGTTATATTCTAGTTTACAAATATTTTTGTAGGTTGGTTGTTAGTCACATTCTTTCCGAGCCAGTAGAAAGTTGGACAGGTCTTTCGGGCCATGTTAATAAGGAAATGATCAACAACGCCATCCAAGATCATATTAAGGATACAGGCTATACGATAAAAGATATTTTCGCCTTCATATGTGGACCAAACCAGTTTTCGAAACTTTCATTACAAAAATTACACAGCTTAGATATCACAAATGAACAAATCCACATGTTTAGCGGATAGCACTCTATTTACGCACTATGCACTACTCTGCGATACTCCACCACTTTCCACAGACTCATTTATTGTTGATTACTGATATTTTTGATTTGATTGGACGAAGGAGCTGTAAGCAATAAACTTGTTTTATTTAAATCTAGTATTATTGTTCCTTCTCACCCCTTTTTACTAAGACAATTTTATACAAAAAATAATGCAATGAGGTGAAATTTATTGTCAAAACAAAACTTCAGTTTCACAAACTGATATAAACCAATAGAATTCAGAGTCGTGATAGTTTTCGGTTTCCAGCCCGTCAATTTTGAAGATACCTTCCACATACTAGGTGAAACATCAGGCTGTTTAACATCAGATCATTAGATTAGATAAGAATGGGAGTGGCTCTTTGTCCTATCCCACTGCGACCTTTGCAGATCTATTATGGTCCTCCCCATATTTAGAGCTCGATATCTAGCTTTATTCTTTTTCTTAGACTCAATAGCCTGGATACCGCCTCCCTTGCGTAGCTCTCTGCCCTCGGTTTTTCTTCTCCAAGTAAGTGAAACCGCACCCTTGGTAGGCCTTCGCACTCCACGGTTTCGTCTCCTTCCTGGCAGAACCTGGATAGCCTGTCATCTGCTAGGCCAATAATACGGACAGCACCATCATACTCGTTGTTTCTCGACTTTGACATAGTAGGTCGTGTGACAGTTTGGCCGACTAGCTTTTAAGGAATAATTTTGCGTGCCTTTGTCCTGGGTTTTCATACCACCAGCGCAACACCTGGTTGTTTATCCATTTGTGGATGCTCTCTTTACTTAGGCACTTAGCAATTCCACAGGAAGATTCTGTCCCTTTCATAACCTCCGTTGCTGCCTGCTTGGCTAATTCATCGGCCTTTTGATTTCCTTTTATTCCTTGGTGGCCTGGTACCCAGACAAGGGCTACTCTATTCTACCTACCTAGTCTGTTGAGGACCTTGCGACACTCCCACACCAGATTTGATGTTATTCTATATGAGCGTATCGCCTTAAGTGCTGCTTGGCTGTCGGAGTAGATGACGATTCTTTGGTTATACACCTCCTGTCTCATCAACTATTCTACACAGCATTGCACCGCCATTACCTCTTCCTGAAAGATGTTACCCCCAGGAATGCAGTCAGACTGGTTCTCATGATCCCTGTGATACTAAAGCAAACCTGACTTTGAGTACCACTTAGCTGCCTCTGCGCTCCAATCTGCAGTATCCAGGGCCACCAGTCAACTGATCAATAGGTTATCATTGGCCTCACAACCTGTATATATTTGGTCATGCTGGGATTCAATCCCTATTTTTTTATACACATTTGCCTGCACCTTCCAAGAGCGTTTCTGGCCTTGTGTGTGTTTTTTTCAATGTGGGAGTACCATATGAGCATCTGGTTAAATATTACCCCTAGGTATTTAAGTTCTTTCGCAAATGGAATTTTCACTTCGTTAATTTGCGGCTTTTGTAGTCCTTGCAGTTTTTTCTTTCATGTACACGGTACCAGTGTAGTTTTGTGGGGATTCACTGCCAGGTCTTCCTCCCCACACCAGCCACTCACTATATCAAGCGCCATTTGGGTGCGCTCTGATATTGTGTTTGTAAACCGTCGTCTTATGACGATTGCAAGATCGTCCGCAGAAGCGTGTCTACTAGAATCGCCCACAAAAGAGCGATAAAACGCATCCCCGTTTTTAGAGCGTTGTCCTTCATCCACTAGCTTTTCCAAAGTATTAAGCAGAAAGGGCGTTAGGCTAATGACTGGGAAGCTTGATCAGAAATTCTACCTGCCTCCATATTACCGGAGTATGTTTAAGCCGGATGGATTCCATCTTCCCCCGGTGATTTAAAGGGTTGGAATTCTTTTATGGCCCACCCTATTTTATCGGGTCCTGTAGTGGCAGTGGTATGTTGCCAGTCTTCTCTACTGGGTTTACCTGCCTCTTGGGGATTGCTGACTACTGGAAAGTGTGCTTTTGTCAGCAGCTCCAAGCTTCCCTGTGCTGTTTCTGCATAGTCTCCGTCTATTTCCTTGGGGAGACTCACCTTGTCATTAAAGCCCTCCTTGGCCAGAACTTTGTGGATTCGGGAGAATTCTGTGATACCACAGAATCTTCTCCATGAGTCCCTTTTGGCCTTCCGGATCTCTTTATTATATAGAGTGAGCTTACTCCTGGCTCTATTAAATAGCCTTCTCACCTCGGTTCTTAATCCCTCTAGGTAATTGTTCCACCAAACTATGCTCCCATCGCGTTGCCTTGTTCGTTCTGGGCAGTTTTCTCGGTATGCATTCAAAATTGCCCCATTAACCTGGTCAACTGCCACTTCTAGGTTTTCTTTCCCTTTTATAGTGACTGTCTTTTCCTTAAGTGACTATCTGAGGGATTTATCGTATCCTTACCAGTTCGTCTCTCTTGGATTTCTGAAATTACTCACTATTAGGGGTGGTGACTCAAGATTAAATCTTATATGCCTGTGATCGAAACATGATGGTTCCTGTGAAACCCGCCAAGCTACTATGTTATCACTTATTCTGTTGGTACTCAAGGTCGGGTCTAATACCTCTTTCCTAACTTCTGTGACAAAAGTAGGTTCTGTGTACCTCTATTGGCAATAAATAACCCTTCCCTAAGTATAAATCCATAAAATGACTCACCTTTTTTGTTGATATCCTCACTGGACTACATGGTATGGTGGGCGTTGGCATCGCATCCTAATATAAGCTGCAGGTTCCTCTCTCGGCAATAGTCAACGGCAGCCTTTCATACCTGTGGAGGACATGTTGGCTCGTCTATTAGACAGTAGGCGGACTACTCTCTTCATCTCACCTTGTGTTTGGTATGGAAGGACTCCTATAACAAAATCCCCGGAGCATAACCTCGAGATTAGTACACAATTAATCCGTTCACTATGTATTATACATGCTGTTGGCCTTAATGCTGGCTTATGATAGAGTAACGTACCTGTTTGTTGTTTAAGGCTTGCTTTTTGAAACACTAATTGAGTTTAGAGAGCGCCAATGAAACAATAAAAAGTCCAATGATGTTGAAAAAAATGTTGTTAAATACCGCAGATTCTTGCCGTACCTGTATGTTGTTTGAGGCCTGCTATGTGAAACACTAATTGAGTTTAGAGACAGCCAATGAAACAATGAAAAATACAATGATGTTGAAAAAAATTAGGTTAAATACCGCAGGTTTTTGCCTAACTAACCAATTATATTTGGTAGTAACCTAAGCCAGTTCGCAGGGTTTTGTTACCTTATTGATATAAAGAAAATAATTTACTTAAGCAAAACTAGTAAAAAATAGAACAAGCAATTTCAGGGCGCCACTAATTTTCTTTCCTAGAAGATAATTAGAAACAAAATCAAATTTAAAGGTTAGCTAACTTTTAATCTGTTAATTAAAAAAAATACTTAAAGTTTCTGTATAATGAATGAAACTCTCTAGATAAAAAACATGTATATAATTTCTTTAATTAAATTACAAAAAAAGAAGGGTTAGTAAACAATGTAAAAAAAACTTAAGAGGTGTCAAGGGACACCCGGATGGAACGAAGTTCCTTTCGATTAATTAGTGAAGGAATTGTACATATACATACACACACCGAAACATTTCTATATATATATATATATATAGGGTTGTCCAAAAAAAACCGGAATTTCCTTTTTTATTGATATTTTTTTTATTCATAGGTCGATTTTATTGATGTCGGTTTTGTTTAAAAGATAATTGATCAAGACACACTACTAATCTAATATTTCGCGTTTTGTTTAAAAAACAAAATGGCGGACACATCCAAACTTTACCAAACTTTAAAACTGACTGGAAATTTTTGGTTTCGCACTGTATATGTTTGCGAATTATTTTACGAAAGTTCAGACATTTGTGAATGTAACGAGAGGTCAAACATAGAAATCGGTCAAAAATTGTCTGATGTATGGCTCGAAAAAAACAAGTATGTCGCGACACCACACTGTTCAATGCGAAGTAGAAATGAAAATATCTGGCTTGCTTTCTATAAGAGAGAAAGATACAGAAAGAGAAACATGCGACGCCGCACAGCTTACAATAGCTTCCTATATCAAAAAGTGTCGCGTCCCAACTTTTCGTAAGAATTTTATCCGTCTAGCCTCCTTTCACAACGCGTGATAAGGAACTTCGATCCAAAATGAAATACTCATCACCCTAAAACAAATGTTTGTGAAGAAGATGTCCAGTTGATGTTGAAACTTTAGCTATTGATGTGGTTCTATGGCATGTCTACAGGAACCGGTCTTCAGGAAACTGTATCCAGGTTATTTTATGATTCCAGAAAAACTTGTATCAAAGGAACTGTATAAGGAAAACTATACTCAGAAAACTTGTTATTCCAACGGCTGCAACTATTAGTTTTTATTTAAACTTGTGTTAAAATTAATTTTTATTCTTATTTAAAGACAGACAATTTTAAACTTCGCGGTAAAATATCTTAAAAATATTGATTTTTGGTTCACTGGTTCATTTCAACACGAATTACAAAAGTGAAATAATTTTTTCATTTTTCGAATGAAATATTTTTAGGAAACATACAGCGTGTCTACGGATGGAGTATAGGTGGAGTATAGGTGATGGAGTATAGGTGAACAATTTTCAAATATTAATTTAGTGAAAAATGTTATTGTTGATAAAAAGCTTTGCTTGTTCTGAAACCCCAAAACAAGAAATAAAATTCGAGTTTTTCAAAACCCGTCTCATTTTATGGCTAGTTTTATGAAAACCTGGAGTCTGACTTTTTGACATTTCTTTACATATTGGCTAATAACTCGAAGTTTGCAAGGTTCTAGTCTACGCCTTTCGATTCAGAATTGAATTTTCTATAGAAAGAGGAATTTTGAAAATTATGAGTGTTCGCGAATTAGTATAAGTTTCTGTGTGGACTTTTTCAAAACCTGAAAATTCTAAGATCCATATCTAAGGTTTTTCGATGTGGAAAATTTCCCTTTTTGATAGAAAATTCAATTCTGAATGGAATGGTGTAGACTAGAACCTTGCAAATCCCCGAGATATTAGCCAATATGTGAAGAAATGTCAAAAAGTTAGGTTCCAGGTTTTCATAAAACTGGACATAAAATGAGACGGATTTTGGAAAACTTGAATTTCATTTCATTTTATGCGGTTTCAGAACAAGCAAAACTTTTTATCGGGAATAACATTTTTCACTAGATTCATATTTAAAAAATTTTCACCTATAGAATACTCCATCCGTAGACACGCTGTATACCTATAAACTATTCCACCAAAAATCACAATTCTCAAGAAATTCAATTATCGGGATCCTAGAGGATCCCGATAGTCTGGCTTCGCGGAGATCCTCTTCCGACATACGGTCCACCTCTTCCAGCGAGTTTGCTTTAAAGCTCACTTTCCGTTGACCACCGCCTTCCTTAGTCACCTCTGAAGACGTGCTAGCTACGACGGCTTCTTCAGCCTTGTCATTGCTGGTAGTCTCCGTGCTGCCTGTTTTTTTCTTAGTTTTTTTTTATGTAGATCCATATAAATCCCAAGAGTGTCCACCTTCTCGGAGCCCCGCATGAGGAGGTAAGGGGGTTTCCCGAGGCCACATTCCCCGTGACCATCCAGTACATCGGCACGGAGATACCGTACACCTTCACTTCGCTTTGGAGGAGTTTTACGTCTTCTCACCTTACTTGTGGCTGCCACCGATCAGGCTGGCTGGCTGGCTGGCTGACACAGATGCCTCCGCTCCTGACCGTTCCCCTATCTAACACCCGGAAACGCGCCTGGTAGGCCTCCACAACCGCAGGAACATCAGATCATAGTTCAATACAAAAATCACTTGAATAATTATCTCATACCCATTATCAATGGAAATTGTTTTAGAATCATCCGTAATAATTATGCTCAAGACGATATAAGTGGATGACAATTTTTACTGTACAAATGTTGATTCAACCGAAGAATTGGAAAACAGACGAGACAATAAACAATAGAAGGTGAAGTTAACAACAAAAATAAATTATAGACACTATGAAAAACTAATCGAGATATAGCAATTTATTGAGAACGCCTATTGACAATTCTAATAATTTCATATGATAAATACAAAATGTATTTTGAAATAGATAGAGACCACAATATGAGAGTACCTATACTTTCCACCTTTTTTACACCATTCCTAAATCCACCGGAATATACCTTTCCAATCAGTTGAAAAATAAGTTGTATGCGTATAAGGGGTGATATTCACTGAGACCTCAAAGATCTATTGTGCCCCTTACTTCTAATTAATATAGTTCCCGAGGACAGTCTCCAAGAGTTTAGTTCTATTTCCATGAGAATTTTAGGATCTCTGCAGGCTTCAACTTATTTCTTCTATCCTATCCAGTAGTACCCTAGGTGTTGTGCCGATGATTCTGAATTACTGTGCAATTCGCAAGAGTGTGGATATTCTTATTTCATGCCAGAGTCTATATTCTCCTTCCTCGACTATTTTGAGCTTTGAGGTTCAGTTTTCTTTCGTCAGTGAAGGCTATTAAGATGGTTTTGGTGGGGTTGATATTAAGTGCAACTTGCCTACACCAGCTATTTGTATAGTTCAGACTCTTTTGTACGATGTCACTGAGAGTGTTTTCGAATTTCCCCCGGGCTGTTATGACAATATCACCGTCATATCCGTGGCAGGATATTCCGAGGTCAGTCAAGTTCGTAAACCGTCAGGCTCCACATTAATGGACATCCTCTGGTTGTACATAATATGATGTAGATTGTAGACAATGCTCGTCCTTGTCGCTGGTACTCTAGTGTTGAGAAGTTCCGACATCCATATGGATGTTGTACTGTCTACACCTCTTCTATTTAATACTCTTTTGACAACCGCATGAGGAATATATCTTAAAATGAGCATACTTGTGCAGTCTCCGTAGATCTGCCTGCCCGGTGAGCATGTTTTGAACTCAAACAATGTTAGTCTTTGGTCTGAAGGATATTGGGTTTGTTGTGTACCTTTTCCTAGTTTTGGGAAAGAAGGTTACCATAGCCCTCATCCATACTTCTGGTATATAAACTAGTCCTAAGCTAAGTACTTCTACTAATACTATATAATGTGTTAGAAATTCGTCTTATCCTTGCTGGAGAAATGCTGGGAAAATCCCATCTGCTCATGGTGTCTTGAAAGGTGAAAAGATGTTCATAGCCCATTTTAATCTATCATTACTACAAATATGTATAGCGATGGTGGTAATTCAATTAAATAAATGAAAACTATGTGATATAGACGATGTACGAGTTATACAAAACCTATTACCTATTCTTGTAATATGGGTTGCATAAGGAATAGGGATTGCGATTTTATATGGATTGTAATTTTGAAATTTCATACTATAGTGTGTCCGTAGTGAAGAGGGCTCTTCTTTTTAAGCTTCAACAGCAAAATAAGCTGATAAAATTATCTCTGATACCTTCATCACGGAAATGTTTTGAATTATGGTTTTAAATGAAACTAACTGTTTCTAAATGACTCCACAATATATTTGAAAAAATGTGTAAATTGCAAGTAAATTATTGACAATTGTTTCGATAAATATATCATCGTCAGAATGACAGAAGTTACTTTTGACATGATGTATACTTGATATATATTTGGCTAGTCCAAATAGTGCCTATCTAGTGATTGACTTAATATATATGAATAGAAAAAAGAAGAAGATTTTACAAATAGTAGCTTTGATATTATTAGCCCTATGGGGATATTCTGGATATCTTTGTCCCATTTAAGATCAGTATAACTGTGCAATGATATAGGAAACCAGGAAAACTATATCTGCTGATCTTTACAATTATTACTTAAGAAGACAGTTTAATAATGGAGAACTTCCTAGATTCAGCTGTTCATTGAGGACTTCATATTGTGGGTCTGTTAAGTGTGTTCTAATTTCTAATTCTTCAAGGAAGTCCAGTTCTTGCTTCCTATCACAAACATGTGGTATTTCTGGTTCTGTGTTAGGTGTTACTGAATGTTTAGTGTCAAGTAGGTGTTTTGCATAATGTGATTTATCTGGTTGTTTTAATTTGTATGCTCGTAAGTGTTCACTGTACCTAATTTCAAAATTACGACTGGTTTGACCAAGATAGACAGCATTACAATCCGGACATTTAAGTTTGTATATCCCAGATTTTCTTAATGGGGTTATTTTTGTTTTTACATTTAGCAAATTTCTACCTACATTGTTTTCTGTTTTAAAAGAAATTGTTGTATTTGTTGCTGAAGATATTATCTTTGAAATATTATTGGAAATATTACCAGCATAAGTGATGGTTTTGTAATTTGTTACTTCTTTAGTTTGTTTAGGAAATATTAGTTGTAACGCCATCTTTTTCTCTTTTTTATTAAGTAATTTATTTATTAAATGTAAAGGATAACCATTGGATGTGGCTATTTGTTTAATTGTATTAATTTCTCTATCAAAATTAAATTTGTTCATAGGAACCGAAAATGCTCTATGAATCATCGAATTGTATGCTGCTAGTTTATGTGACATGGGGTGGTTGGAATCATATGGTATAGTCACATCAGTATGTGTTGGTTTTCTGTAAATTGAAAAGTCCAGTACATTATTGACTTTTTGAATTTTTAAATCAAGAAAATTAATTGAGTTATTTTCTTCAACTTCTAGTGTGAATTTAATTTTTGGGTGTAAATTATTAATATAATTGAAAAACATATGTAATTGTCGTTCACTACCTACAAAACACGTTAATATGTCATCTACATACCTATACCAAAATAAAATATTTTTTGAAATATTACATTCAAAGATCTTTCTTTCCAAACTGTCCATAAAAATGTTTGCCAAAATTTGTGATATAGAGCTTCCCATTGGTAAACCTTGAACCCTGAACCCTAACCCTGAACAAACAAAAACTAATTGATTTTATTTTTACAATTCGCATGATAATAATAAAAACCACGTGACTAGAACTAGATGCTTGTAAATCTTACAAGATTAATTTTGCATGTTTTTAGTAGACGAACTATTTTTGTCTAGATATATAGACTTATTGATGGTAGGTAAAATATTGTCTAATATTTGTATCGTAAATTCCTATTACGATAATCGATGGGCTATCTAATGTTCCATCTCATATCGTAATATTAATGTTTACGACATGCAGATATATCGCACATATATATTCTACATATATTTCCTAAATTTACATATAAACTTAAACGCTTCCACTAAGATCAATGATTTTTATGACAGAATATTCAGTCTGCAGATGAACCTAACCTTCAGTGTGTATCTCGCTCTTTGCTACTCCCACAGACCTACTCCAGTATTCGTTCGACCGTGGTGCTCACCCAATTAACCCTGTCGTGAACTTTGTAACATACGAGTTCTTAAGAAAGGTCTCGTCGATCCTAGTCACTATCTAGTTACGAAGATAACGTATCTAATGTACCTACTCAAATCAAAAGTTAACTGTTCGTAATAAAAATAACTGGGTATTGATCAGTAAAAAGAGAGCGAAAAGTAATTAAAACAATTTCATCGCTATATTAAATTGATAGATCAATCTACTGCAAGAAAAAGTGAGCATGCGACACAATAAAAAATGAACGAATCATAATTCATTAGTTTATTGATATCTTATGGATCCCTAGGGCAGATTCAGAAATGCCAGTATAAGTAGTCATTCCTTAGATATTTTACACCCAGATTCATACCGAAAGTAACTGATTGTCGGTGCTACAATAGATTTTATCTACGACCACCTTTGAAATTAGTCATTTACGAACCAAAAAAATGTGTGAAATCATATATTATACATACGTTGAAACTCGTGCGTAAATGAACAACGCTTTTTATATGGGACTTTAATTATAACACCCAAAAGTGTGCGTAAATAACCAATGCTTTTCAAATGGGGTTTTCATTTTAAGACTCTTTCATAGCTACGTAATTAGTATTGTAATGTTTTTCTTATTTATTTAAACTGTTTTTTACCGTGGGATAAAATTATACACTCACTATGGCTAAGTACTATCTATTTATTAAATAAACACTTACACACTATAATAAACTTGATTTATATACACACTACTTAATGTCTATTAATTCATCTACACTCGGTATAATATAATTGTCCTTATTTATTTTCAACACCATTTATATTCACTTTCTGTTCAATCACTGTATACTGAAACTGTTTACCGATTCATTGTATACTGAACAACTCCTCGATTCACTCGAAAACCCGCGTATATATAGTCCCCCGAATCTCTAGACCTTTCTGGAATTCACCGCTTTCTACGCTGTTTGAGAACAGTTTCGAACATTACCTGTTCGAGAACCTTTCTAGAAAGGTCGCATTCATAGTTTGCGACAGGACCGGCTTCTGAATGACTGAGTTCGTAACAGTATATAGTTCCCTTGAATTTAGTCGTTTGTTGTATACACTTTTTTGCTGTCAGTAAATTTGACAGAAGTGTCAGACATAGTGAAAAATATATTCAAAATTTCAATTACACTTATTTTAAATGGGAGAAACTCGAGAAGAATGCATTTCTTCGGATTGCACACCACCTGAAATTAGAATTCGTTGTGTATATTTTTGTTTATAGAAAATTAATTCTCTTATGTTTTTCAACCCCTTCTGAGCACATTTTTTCATTTTTTCTTCATGTGGATGTGGTGTGGATAAAGTTTTGTATTACACTTGTGCGTGAAGTACTTTTGCACACTCGCTACGTTCTAGCTTCACGCACTCGTATTATAAATCACTATTTTATGACAGGTACAGTTTTTTCAAGAATATTAGGCTGGTAGTTCCAATTAACCAACGTTTTGACATTTTTCTTACATTTTAACTAACCATAACCCACATTTCTTGGTTAATCAATTAGTCTAGATTTTATTTTGGCATAGAAAATATAAATAAAGAGAGTAATACAACATTTTCACTTATGACAACTTTCTCAGGCTTGTTGCTTGTAGGCAACAACATTTTCCAAGTAACAAGCAAGAAATCTGTCATAAAATTTTTTCGATTATCAATATCCTTCGGTTATTACTACTGATAATTACATTCAGTACAATTATCAATAACTATGACAACACTATTGATTTTGACAACTTCATTCCAAGTAAATTTTAACATGTCTCGTTTTGCCATGACGAATATTCAAAGTATAAATGCGCTAATTAAAGGAAAATTTCCCAGTAATACAACCTACAGTCACAAATATATGATTTGAGAAAATAGAAATGGAAGATGTATGAAAAAATCAATAAGTATACAAAATTATATCAACTGATAAATTATCTACTTACTTATTTCATGTTTCCGGATTTTAAAACAGATGCTAAGAAAAAAGAAAAAAAAAAGATTTCGTATTTTAATTACTCAATATCCGCATTGGGAAATGTTTAAGTATTGATTATCCGGAAAACGGAGGTTTTCTCATTTAAATTCCTTCTTTTTTCGTTTTGATTAATTTGCACTTGATTTGAAATGTTGATTTAAATTAGAACTACTTTGAGTTAAAAGGTGCTTTGGTGATATATTTTTACATACAGTGGTAAGGAAGTTAATTGTAAGCTCAGAACAATAAACCCGAAAAGCAAGACCAAGTTTGAATGAACAAGAACAAGACAGAGACCAAATACGCAAGACGTAAAAAAAAGATTTATACGTATTTTTGATACCATTCACATGTTAAATGAATAAGACAAGGGGACCTATTCTCAGCATATGCAAATTTGCATTCGCATATAACAATTTACGAATGGTTACATGCGCATTCGTAATGAATATTGTATTCTTCCCTATTCGCATACGTGGTTCGCAAGTGTTTACGAACGGTTAGCTAAACACACTCGCGTAAACATGGCAATACAGCATTAGCACATGCTGTGGCTCAGCTGATGTTTATCAAATCCCCTGACGTACAATATTGGGCTTGTTCTCATAAGCATCACAGACAGTCTTTGACAATCCGGATTCGGCGCAAAGACCCAAAAGCGCTCTCGTTAGAACGATTTAGGGTCTTTACGCCGAATCCGGATTGTCAAAGACTGTCTGTGATGCTTGTGAGAACAAGCTTATTTAAAATTTCCGGATTCTACCGAATTCTACGCTCGTTTTATGTTTACTGCTAGAAGTTTTTTGGAGTTCCAAGGGATATTATTTGAACTCAGATCTGATTTTTGTTAATTCTAGCATACAAGAATAATGTATATTAATAAAGGTGAATATAAAGGCATCTTGCAAACTGCTATAGGTATTTTGAGATTTCTCCTTCTTTCATAAATTCGGGGTGCTCTCTCTTCAGCATTTTCTGATGCTTGGATTAAAAGCAAGTGAGCAAACTGTGCAGCCATTTATTTAATGACGAAAAGTCTTACAAAACTAACTCGAACTCAAAATCACGAATGAATTGTAATACACCCATTGACATATATGTCAATGAATACACCATACACTTAAAAACATATACAAAAGCGAGGTTATGTATGGCAAATACGCATTCGTATATGTGATTCACTTAAAATATCCCGCTCGCTGCAATTTCGAATGATACATACGCATGCGAACCAATTGCGAATGTTCAAAAATAGGAACCTTCGCATTTATAAACATTACGTATGCGTATCTCAACATTCAGCAGCTGAGAATATGTCCCCAGGACCGGGTGATTTGAGCAAGACCAAGACTATCCCAGTGTTGGTCTTGGACCGCTATTCTTGTAACTCAACACTTTTGCTGTTTCGCATTCGCATACCACATGACGTTAATTTTATAAGGTGCTTGTTTCCTTGGATTTATTCTATGAACATTATTTTTTCAATTTATGATTATTAAAAGATGAACACTTTTCCAAATTCGCTATGGGATTCTTCAGGCTCTGGCAGCGAAAACCATAATGACTACACCCTCCGAATTACATAATTGGTTATTTGTATCGACCTGCTGACTTCTTATTGGCAAGCGCGTGCGTGTGATCTTCCCTCTCACTTCGTAAATTGAGTGATATTGATTTATCCAGTGGCGTTGGTATTGTCAGTGACCTTTGTATTTTCAGTTTTACTTGGTAAAATAGGTACCGTACGCCATTTGTACGTTTGACAGATATGCGCCATGTTTTTCCTCGCCTCTTACCGATGCCACATAGCTTCAGATGAACTTGCCAAACTATAGCCACTGTGAAATTTTTGCTACGTCACTGGAATAGCTGCGAAGTGAACAGCACGGCTTGCTGGCACAAAATGAGCTCTCGACATATTCCGACCCTCATGACAATTGCGCATCCAAAACTCAAGTCTAAAGCTACACTGGTCGAGTTATAGGTGTTTTGCCCTTCGCCGTGCCAGATTTATAGCCTACGAATGTTTTCAGTCGTTTAGTATTGTAAAATAGGTTCTTAATAAGGATTTTATTGTTTTTTAATGCATTTTTGATAGTACATTATTATTGCGCTACCCTATATAGGAGGGATTCTTTGGGAAAAAATCCTAATGGAAAGACAACTTTTTTTTTCAGAAGGTCCCTTCTAATTTTCAGACTACGTCATAAAGTTGAACAAACTTCGGAAGCAAGACGTGGCAAATTTGGAGGTAATCCTTCAGCCGTTTCTTCCACTAAGGAATCGAGTTAATGCGATTAACAAAGGAGTAAGGGTAGATTTATTTTTAATAGAGAGTAGATCCCCACTTATAAAAAGAGTTGGCATCAAAAGAGGAATCACAAGAACCTCAATTTTTGTGACCCTAATCTTCGTTAGATTTATTTGTGTTGTGTCATACCTTTTTGTTTATCAAAAAATAAATTTTGTCACTTGTGATCTTGTCAAACTCAGAAAACTATCTGCATTTGTAAATTGATTAGTTTGTTTTTATTTCACCTATTTTGGATGCTCATCCATAAATTCCAATACAGTTTATTCCTGTTGGGGTGTTATGGTTTTTTCCGACATTTTTTGCAGAAAACTCGAAAAGAGAAAATAACAAATCAATCAACAGGGTTTGAAATGCAAATGGTATTCATTTTTATTATATATACGATGTCGAAGAAGACAACAAAAAAAGAAAACGGAAACGTCAGATATAAAATATTTGCAGGAAAGTTCCCATGGGAGCACTGCAAAATGCGGTGATGCCAAGATGTGATAGGCAAATACGATTTTGTCTATTCGTACGGCTCGATTCACGTCAACAAGAATACGAATATCCATTGGACAACGCGCGTCGCCAAGTGACGCGCGCGCTATACGTCTCGCATAGCGAATCAAAAACGTAATGTATTGAAAGAATAGCGGTCTTGGTGTTGCTTCTCACTAATTTTTTGCGATTTCCCAAAATTTCGTTATAATTGATGAGGTGATCTTTACAAGGCAATTCCTTTTGCAATGTATCATGTTTGGCACTGATTTCCATAGAATAGAGGAGTCGTTTCTATATTTTAATATGTATAAAAAATGTCTTATATTCTTGACGAAGGTACAACTTCTTTCCCACCTTAGTAGATTTGTTTATAGCTGATGCTCTGGTATGAGCTACCAAATATGAATTAAAAATTGCTTATTAATTCGCCAGCAGCTTTATCAGAAAGTCTGTAAATTTTCAACAACTAGCGATCACTTAGATTGATGGGATTTTGCCTAAAACGATGAAGCACCGTTCTTGGTGTTAATCCTCCACACAAGTTTCACAACATTATTTAGCACTATTTGATGCAGTGCCTCTAAATTTGCCATGTAGATTTAAATAATATAAAACGTTCACGCATCACTCTCATTTAACTAATAACTGCTTATCACTAGTATATAGAGTAACTAAAAAGGTTTCAAAATGTAGTCAAACTAAAAGGAGGTATGTTGAAACTATACAAATTATCTGACAAAACACAACACAAAATTGTAACCCCAAATGAATCAAAATTTCGCAAATGAAAAAAGTCAATCGAAATATGGGAAATACCACTAGTGAAGAATTTCAAAACTAGACCCCTTCTGTATCTGTATCTGTATCTGTAGAGTGGGGAGGGTGAGTGTGTGGGCTCACAGCACTTAGGCCACATGTGGCCCATTGTACATCCTCCCGAGGATGTACAATGATTAAATGAACGAAGTAATAGTACTAGTTTCATTCTATAGACTTGAAGAAACTATGAAATATAAGCATATTATTAGAAATACAAAGATAGAGGAAATCTGCAACCTTCATGTTATTTTTAATACCAACCTCAAAATCCCGTGACTTTGGCGTGAAGTACCTAATTTTCTTTTTAATCACTCCTCCAAAACAGTTCGAACTTTTTTTATAAAAGTTAACTCCAATTCAAATTTAACAACAGTTGTTTTATGTCGCGAGATCTAACTTTTAAACTTCTCAAGATAAATAATTGGATAGGCGTATAGGAGAAAATTGAAATCGTCAATTATATTTCGGTACCGAATATCTCCACATTAACTATTTCATACTAAACGTTATTACTTTTATAGTTATTGAAATTTGTATGGCAGATATTGAGATAATTATGTCCATAAAAGAAAATGAAACATAATTTATCCTACCACCTGTAACGACGTCAACGTTCATTTACTAAATGGACATTAATTAATAGATTTATATTATGCTCGACAGGTTTATTAACTGTCCACTGATGATGAAGCTGCCGATTTTCATCTCAAAGATACGCAGAAAACATGTGTATACAAGAAAATCGTGAATTCTAAACTTTTGGTAAACACGATAAATTTAATAGTTATTTACGTAACAAGTCCCGAGAGTGATGTTTTACGGGATGAGTAGGCAGTTTCCAGGTCGAGTCCTGGAAGCCTGCGAGTCCCGTAAAATCACTTTCGGGTAGCGTTACGTACAATACTATTTCTGTAGCCGTTAGTAGATGAAATAAATCGACGAAGTGAATTTACTTGTAGGTAGTTAGTGTACGGTGATATTACTATATTAATTACTATATGATATTCATTACACAAAAGAAACCAAAAAAAAATAAGAATTTTTATATTTTTTTAATGAACGAAACGAAACGAAATGAGCAATATAAATAGTATATTAAGTATCAAGAGCGGTAATGGTTGTTCACCGGTCGACAGCAATGTTTGGAAGCTGAGCGTAGCGAAGCCTCCAATTTTGCTGGAGACCGGTATTACCCTTAACCTTCGAAATACCATTTTTTGCGCGATCGTATTGAAATAAACTTCGAATAAAATAATTAAAATTTCTTCGGAATGAACGAAATGTCAAAAGTGACATTTATACTTCTCGATCACTTTAAAATATAATTCAAATTTCTTCGAAATGAGCGAAATGTCAAAAGTGACACTTATACTTCTCGATCAGTTTAAAATATGATTTGCATTTTAGTGAAATTGTTTTCATGCTTTTTATTACTTTTTATATTGTTCTGTTCGTTTCTGTTCATTAAAAAAATATAGAACTTATTTTTTTTTGTTCCTTTCGTGTAATGAATGAAGTAATATATTATTTAGGACCACTTAAATGTATATTACTTACCGACGTCTGAACGGTAAGTAAATCACTTACCGACGTGTTAGACTTAGAAACCAGTAAACACAACCTAACCTAACCTAACCTAACCTAACCTAACCTAACCTAACCTAACCTAACCTAACCTAACTTAACCTAACCTAACAGCCTGTGCTGTAAATAAACAAAAAAGGTCGATCGCGCAAAAAATAATTTAAATTTCTTCGAAATGAACGAAATGTCAAAATTGACATTTATACTTCTCGATCAGTTTAAAATATAATTTGCTTTTCGGTGAAATTGTTTTCATGCTATTTATTACTTTTTATATTGTTCTGTTCGATTTTGTTCATTAAAAAATATCAATCTTCTTATTTTTTTGTTTCTTTTGTGTAATGAATGAAGTAATATATTATTTAAGACCACTTAAATGTATGTAGGGCTAAGACGTAGTTTACTTACCGACGTTTGAACGGTAAGTGAATCACTTACCGTCGTGTTAGACTCAGAAACCAGTAAACACAACCTACCGACCTGACAACCGATGCTGTAAATAAACAAAAAAGATCGATCGCGCAAAAAAGTAATGAATAGTATAAAAACAATTTCACCAAAATGCAAATTATATTTTAAACTGATCGAGAAGTATAAATGTCACTTTTGACATTTCTTTCATTTCGAAGAAATTTAAATTATTTTATTCGTTCAATACAATCTCGCAAAAAATGGTATAAGCATCTCAAACGTTAAGGGTAATACCGATCTCCAGCAAAATTGGAGGCTACGCCTCGATACATTGCTGCCGACCGGTAAACAACCCTTACCGTTCTTAATACTTAAAATACTATATGTACATTAATTGTACAATTATAACAGTTAGCAGTTTCACTGATTTCATGTGGAATGATTATTTCCTCGTCACTTTCGTTGCCGATTTCCATTTCTGGATTGGAAAATTGAAAATTGTTGAACTATCAACAAATTTATTTTGACAAGCGATGTTATAATAAAAATTCCGTAAATGTCATTGCTAAGGCCGCCTACGTAGATATTGAAAATTATTCCGAAAGTAAAAAATCGTCCCGAAAGTAAAACAAAACATTCCGAAAATAGCTACTTTCGCTACGATTTGTATAAAGTTTCATTTTCGATTTAATAAATAATTCCCAAAGGTTCTATTTTCGGTACGGATGCAGAAAAAAATTGTTTTGTATTATCTATAATCAATTATTCAGTCTTATTTTACCTTTAGTCGTATATGAATATCGGGAAATATTGAATAGTGACATTATTAAAGCTATCAAGAATTTCAGTGTTGTATCACCGGAAGTATGACAAAAAAACATCAATTATGTCGGTTCGCTCCCAAGAAAACCCGTATGTAATTAAAATCACCTGCAAATTGAATGACCTAGGCAAGTCAGGACCTAGTCAAGTAAGGAAACATCTCTACACTATGGGGCTAGTGAACACACATCTATGCAGGATGTGTGAACATAAAAATGGAATTGTTAGGCATGTCTTGTCTTGCGAGTGTCCGGAGTTATCGTCAACAAGACAGTTTGTGTTCGGTGAGTCTAGGCCTACACACCTGCCGATATAAAGATCCTTCCTGGGAAGCTCAGGGTTGGCAATGACCTAGGAGGACAACTCCTCGGAGGGATGTACAAGTCACATGTTGCCTTAGTGCTGTGGGCCTAAACTTATCCTTCCTACTCTACAGATACAGAGACAGGCAAGTGGGTAGGGTTGAACAGGGGCGTATTGGGAACGATGTGGTGTATTTAATATCTACGTAATAATTAAAATACACAAAGAAACATAAATAATTTTTATCAGAGCAAAGAACATAGATATAACACAACTATAACAACTGAAAACACAAACCAAGTACATTAACTCTCGTGAAAGGGTACTATACACAATTAATTTTTCGTATGACCATATTAGAAAGTAAAGTATATCGCACAGTACAGTCCCACAGAAAGTGGCTTATATCAACAAGCGTGTATTTGTAAAAAAGTACAACAGAAATTTTGGAAATGATTGTTTTATTTGTGAAAATTTCCATTGATCATAGGCGCATGGTAAATTTTTCAAATAGGGTCACTGCATTCAGGATTGATGATAGTCTTATCGTACGCACATGATATAAACATTTTAAGTATCTAATAAATTAATGCGCCATATCGCATTGATTTATTATTATAAAAATGCTATCGTACGTCCATGGTAGAAGGAAAATTTCACCAGCAGCTGCTTATGGAAATTCCGTAGTTGATATATTTCTTGAAAATAAAAAAAATTACTATGCCTCTCGGGATTGCAAATCTTCATGCAGCCTTATTATCTCTGCCAATTCCTTAGTAATTACCTTTCAAGATTACATTACATCCATACATACCATTAAAGGTGACCTAACCATTATACACATAGATTCTAAAGTTTTGCATCACCCTAAATCTCCGAAAAAAAAAATGTGTTTATTATAAATGGATCAGAGATTAATCAAATAATTAGTTTCAATAAAAAAAAAGTGTATATTTGTCAAACATTTTATTAGAAATTAAATAAATTAAATACAAATTGATTCTTTTTGAAGAAAAGGTTAAGTGAGAACCTGCATGAGAACTTTTAATAAAGAGTATTTCCACCTCTAGAATTTATGCAAGCTTGAAGTCGCCTGCCCATGCTGTTTACCAAATTATTGATATTCTGTTGAGGAATATTTCGCCATTCTTCTTGGGCCGCATGAACAAGCTCTTGTACACTCCTGGGTGGATTTCTGCGTGCTGCCACTGCCCTAGCAAGCATGTCCCAAGCATGTTCTATGGGATTCATGTCAGAAGATAGGGCAGGCCAGTTCAAACGATTGATCCCTTCAGTTTCAAGATACTCATTTACAGCTCTGGTCCGATGAGGTCGGGCGTTATCGTCCATACAAACGAAGGAATTGCCAGTAGCTGCGCGCCATAGTCTCACGTGAGGATGTAGAATCTCTCTGAGATACCTATCACCAGTCATCGTTCCCTCCACATGAATTAATTCTGTGCGATCATTTAACATGATACCAGCCCAAAACATAGCACTTCCTCCTCTGAATGGCGGCACGGGGCGAGCATGGGCAAGCTGAGCAACTCTCGTTGGATCCCGCCACACACGTATTCGATGACTATCTTGTACCAAACAAATCCTTGTCTCGTCGGAAAAAAACACCGAATTCCAAAATTCTTCAGGCAAGACCGCGTGTTCTTGAGCCCACTGTAGTCGGCGAACTCTGTGCTCAGGTTGTAGTCTGGGCACTCCTATTGGTCGGCGACACCTCAAACCTGTCGCAAGTTTTCGTCTTCGTAATGTCGAGATCGATACTTGAACTCCCAACGCATGTCTCATATCTCTTTGGAGTGCTGGTATTGCCATGGTCGGGTTTCTTCGGATAGTTAAGTGGATATAGCGGTTCTGCCGCTGATTAGTAACACGCCTTCTACCGCTTCTAGGTCTATCACGAAGAGAATTGGTCTGGAGATACCGGTTCCATACACGAGACACATCACTTTGCCAAACGCCAACTCTGTTTGCCACGAACCTTTGAGAATGACCTTCTTCAACTAAAGCCACTATTCTTGCACAGCCAATCTCACTTATGACTTGACGATTCATGTTTGCACTTAAAATCGTAAAAATCAAATGCCATGAATGTTAAAATGATCGCACTAAAAATTTTATCTTACAAAAAAAACTGTGAACATCTGTATATTGCAAAAAATATGGAACATATTGAAATGGTAAACATTGATAAGCAAGTTAACAAAAAATTGGTAGCGCGAAAAAATTCCTTCGCATCCGAAGAAGGTGATGCAAAACTTTTGAATCTATGTGTAGTTAGACACAGCCACGAGGACTAGTATGATCAATAGTTTTCACAGCGTACTCCAAATAATGACACTGAATAATTGAGTTAACTGTATAAACCCTCACTTCGTGGAATCTACTCATCATATGGTTTTAAATGAAACTAACTGTTTTTAAATGACTCCACAATATATTTGTAAAAATCTGTAAATTGCAATTTACAGATTTTTACAAATATATTGTGGAGTCATTTAAAAACAGTTAGTTTCATTTAAAACCAGACACTGAATAAGTTTCATAGATAGATAGATAGATAGTTTATTTAGCAATATTGCTATTACAAACAAAATATTTCCAAAAAATGACATATTAAATAATTCTACACTATGTACTGATTACATGTCAAATAATTGGATATAATATAATTACAAATAGTTCATTTTTACATAATTAAAAGCTTCTCTTATGAAAGTGTCAAGGGTGATACACGATTTTATAGAAATTGGCAAATTATTATACAACAATAAACCTTTGTAAAATAGAGAATTTTGTGTTGAGCTAGTTCTTGTAGTCGGTATATATGTTACTAGATGTTCTAGTGTTGTGAGTATGTATATCTCTAACAAAACTAATTTTGTTGGACATATATTTTGGTAACATATTATGAATTATTTTAAAAATAAAAATTACGTTTTGTAAAACCATTCGCTGATTAACACTCATAAATCCTAAACGGTCAAGCATATCTTTAATACCAGTGTACCTATTTACTCTTAAAATAACCCTCATTGCTTTATTTTGTAAAATCTGTAATTTAGACTTCTCAGACTGGCTCAAATAATACATTATACAAGAATATACAGATTTTATTGTCTTGTAAATTCGTCGACTGTATATGTGCTTTTCTTAATAGAAATTCAATTAATTTTATTGATTGATCAACACGTACGCTGACAACTATAAACAGGTAATAAACGGCATTGGAGCGATTCAGTTATTCAAATGCTAAGTACCTCCTAGCTAGTTTAAACTTTATATTGCTTCGACTTGAATTCACTTGATCATCAAAATTCTACCTCGTCCACCCACCCACGTTAGAATCGTTGGGTCCTGATTATGAATGAAATTGGAAGTTCCGCGATCCTGCAATACACGTAGTAGTGGGGACTCACTACGCGCTTCCGTGTGTGTAGCAGCTCATCTTGGACGAAGGCGCTGTGGTTCATCCCAGCAGCCCATCGAGCTAAACGCTTACTCAGTTTCAACGCCGAGTTTGTTCATAGTCGTACGGAAACTGACGCGGATCGAGTCAGGGTTGAAAAATACGAGCCGCAGCATCGTCGAACTCGAGAGGATTTTATTTTCTGCGAAAAGGCAGATCTGGCACGTGTTACTGGGATTTGCGGGATGATTTCGGAGATTGATTACTGTTGTTGCTGGTGGTTTTGTGGATTTTGGATTGTTTTTGTGGGGGCGTTTGGCAAGTGAGGTATAAAGGCGACCATTATTAGGTATATTTCTGTTCCAAAAAAATATTCGGTAAATATTTACAATCACTACTTTTCCAAAAAGTGGCCTAATTTTTTTATCAATAAAAAGTGGTCCCACATTTTATTTCGGGTAGGGGGAGGCAAAAAAACAAAACAATTATTCCCTTCCCCTTTTTGGAAAACTTCATCTGGAATGCAAATTATTTTGTATTTTTTCGAGAAGGGGAAGGGAATAAATATCTTCCCTTTTTTTGTTTTTTTTGCCCTTCCCCTCCCCGATATAATATGTGGGAAAACTTGATAAAAGATAAAAGAAATTAGGCCACTTTTTGGGAAAAGTGGTGATTGTAAATATTTATGTATTTACCACATAGTCCGACAAACTCAAATTTAAATAACCATAAAATATCGTACTATAATTCTTTACAAATGGTGAAAAAAAAAGTGTTCTAGTACCATCTTATAAGAGTTCCTATAATTTTTGTGTAAGTAGGTAAATTTGCCATGAAAATAATGAATTTTGATGTGACTACGAGTGGATTTAATAAGCTCATCATCTGACTAGTGCCTAAATTGCAAATTAGACTAGCCATTAAGAGATACGATAAGTAGAAGATGTCTTAAAAAGGTATACTTAATAGTTATTAATGTATAATACTTTTTTGAACACTTCATTAGGATATCATAAATGGTATCTGCAAAAGTATGTTCATATGAAAAAATTACAAACTACCACTCTCAAAATTGCGCAGTAATTAGTGATAGGGTGATAAAATTATTCGATCTTCAATTATTCTGTGTTGGATCTAACTGGATGCTCATATCAAGATAAACTCTATTTTTTATTTCAATATTTCATTGTGTTCAACTGATTGTATTTGATAATAAGTCAATTTACTGTAACCCCAAATATTGTCATAGACATCAACTTATTGGACGTGTCTGTGCATTATTCCCATACATTAACAATATTCCGCCTGGTATTATTGTCTGAATATTATCAATAATACATAATAGTTTGCTAATTGCCTAAATTAAATTTTAACCATTGCAAAAATCTATCTGGTATTCACATGCACCATAATTGGTGGATGATTCGACGAATAGAGAATTTTGAGGAGCACTTTTCAAATTGCCAAGACTGGCGTTGTTTTTGTCGACCAACTATTACAAATCTAGTTCCCGGGCTTGTTGATTTTCAATTAATCCAGCTTTTTCTTCTTTCTTCAACAACCCCCTCTTCAGTGAAGTTAGGTAGATCATCGTAATCCCTTTGATGCAAATATGCTAGTTCGTACAATCGGTAGAATTAGACCAATATATTATATTTTTGTTACAGATTTTATTAATTAAAGCAGCAATTTTGAAAATATTCGTTATCGTAGCTATCTACATCATTTTTCCCTTCCCTCTAATAAATGTTGAAACTCCACGTTTTTGTGTTTCTTAATAAATTCACCTGCAACTTCCAATCTAAAAATATAGTCCGTATAATTATATAACAGATTTATATTGAGGTATTCAAATTATTTTGTTTGAATTATGGGATTTTTATTTTTATATAGGTAGTTGAAAATAAAAATAGAAACTCATAGTCAACAACGAAATTCCTGTAAACGTAAACCGAATAAATACTGGAGAAATTGATACAAAACTGAAACAGGACTATACCAAAAGAAATGCTATGTCAAAGTTTATTTATTTATTTTGCTTGATTCCACAGATGTTGCCATGTCGTTTATTCTTGATTTTTTTTGGATCCTTAATATGTCCTTTGATAATTTATCATATAATTGAGATAGATTTATGAGTGTCAATGAACAGGATGTCAATTTGAACGTTTCTTCAGCTCTGAATTTTTCAAAATGTGACAAAACTATAATCATATTGAAAAGGTCGCAGTGGAATAGGGCAAAAGCCACCTCATAAAATCTATCTATCTATAATCATATTGAATGCTTACATTTTTTTTACAGCTGTTTGTTTTGATTTTTAACAAATATGTTATGGCTGTTGTTTTCAACTTTTGTAAATATTGTGGAGAAATTTTAATGTAGATAAGTTAAAGATATTTTATTAGTTATATTCACAAGACGCTGAATCGTTGTGTACAGGGTTATTCATTATAAATTACCCACCCCCATCATCGTTATTATTACTTTTAGAAAAAAAGTCTCATATAAAAGTTGTTTAGTTACAGCTGAATTTACTCAATATTCTATCAATCAATATTCTATTTAATTTCTATTCATATTTATCCACAACATCATCAATGATACCATATAGTCCATTTGTTTATTTTAAATATTTCTGAACTTTTGTTGTAGTTGTTTTTAGAATTAGATTTAGTAATGGGTTCTCATTAAACCCTTAATCTTTTTCTGACTAGTAGTTGATTTGAGTAATGGGTTCTCATTAGACTCTAAATCAGATCTTTCTAATTGAAAATTACTCACATTGGTTTTTGAGATATTACTTGATATATAATTGACCATTAGTTTCTATAGATTTAAATAATTTTTAATAACTTCTGTAATTTGTTTTTACATACTTCATTATTCGAATGGTTATTGTATTTGGAGTTTCCTTTGACTATTAATTGGTTATCTAATTTGAATTAGATTTGGGAACGGGTTCTCATTAGACCCATAATCTTATTCGTTTTTGGAATTAGATTTGAATATTGAGTTCTCATTAGACTTTAATCAAATCTATTTTCCCTTTTTAGATGTGTTTTGTTATTGGAGACTACCAGACTACAATTTTTATTTAAGTTTGTTGTTTGGAATCATTCTCAGATAATTTATTTCATTATTATTTGCATTAACATTTCAAGTGTTTAAATTAATTTGTTTACTTTTGAATCTCTCTTGACATATGTGAATTTTCTATTTTGAATTAGATTTAGTAATGGGTTCTCATTAGACCCTTAATCTTTTTCAGTATCTTATAACTTGATAGGTTCTCATTAGACCTTAATATCAAATTATTTATTTATAATTTTATTTGGGAAATTTGCATATCTGTTTTGGGACATTGAAAATTTTTACTATGTCATTTTTAAACTCATGTTAGATTGATTGAGTTCTGTGTTCACTTTGATTGTCATTTGTCATATGCTAATTTAAAATTGGAGAGGTGTCACTACAACATCCGTTAAACGAACACGTGTTCGTAGTTCAGTCTAAGAAAATTTTAACAAATTTAAAAATGTTTAATATCTAGATATAATACACCCTAAACAGGGGATCATTTTAATTTTAATGTTATCGTAGATCTTTTACTTTGTGACGTCAATGTGTTGTCAAAGTTTCTTGTCTAAATTACCTGACGAGTAAGTAATTCTTTATCTACTTCTTTTACATTTTCCAACTTTATTACTTACTTGCAGGTAAGCACTGAAGATGGCTTAACAGCCGAAAGCGCTCTGCGATTTTAATAAATTAATATTTACACAGAATACAAATATGTTTTCTTGACTAGCTATGGAAATGACAAAACTTATATGTTTGATAATTGACATTTTTAATATAAAGTAATTAAAATGGTTCTCAGTAAGAAAGCAAAAGTCAAAATATATACCTATATAAAACAGAAAACAAAGATCTATTCAAGAGAATTTATGAATAATAACTTATAAAAGATATTCGAGATGTCCAATATTATTGTTAATGCATAATTGATAGCACCTTCTTATATTATTTATCATAACATTGTAGAACACTTCATTATTTTCATTTAGTTTGTTAATTTCAAGTTGAATCCTTGCTTTAATCACTTGTATATTATTATTATTAATAAAATCTTTCACCTCTCTGTAAACCATTTTAATCACTTTATCTGAAAAATGTTGATTATCAAACATATTAGTTGTCATTTTCATAGCTTACTTTGATAAATTATCTTTTTCATATTTACAGTAATTACTAAAACTCAGATTTTCAACATTTGATAACTCAAAAACGGTACAAGGTAGGGGTAACATATTATATATTTTTGAAATTAGAAAAAAAGAACATCTATAAAATGTGAAGATATACAGGGTGTCCCATTTAAAAGAGAAAAATTATCCCCTTAAATTTGCACGCTACTGAATTTTCTATAGAATATTAAGAAAATTCAGCTGTAACTAAACAACTTTTATATGAAACTCTTTTTTCTAGTAATAATGACGATGATAGGGGGTGGGTAATTTATAATGAATACTCTGTACCATGCAAAAAATAAAGTATAAGTGATGATCACAATACAAACTTCCACAGGCAAACAACAAGTTCTGAATAGTTTTACATCTTCACAGTTCTGTAATTCCCAGTGACAGGTTCATACTACGTAATGTCTTTTACTTGATGGCACAGTCCGTTTTATAGTAGGTATTCGTCATAGAAATTTACCTATTGCTTGGCCTATATATTGGAATCTGTGATCTGTGTGAATCTGTGATCTATCCTTGTTTTGGAATGAGACATTGTGTTGTCAGTATAGCGGTATATATTCATTTAGCTTGCCTGCTTAATGTTCAAAGGTCTTGATATTGTTTTCAAGATAAATTTTGAGTTCGCGTTATACTTATTTCGAAAGATATCTTCAACCTATCATACTTAACAAAATGTATAAAATATTCTAATCACATCCACTGCATTTTTCATTTATCTGGAGCATAAAACTTCATCTAATAATTAGGATTGTCAAATGAAGTTCATATCAATTTTTAGTAGTTTTGAACGTCTATCTAAATATTTTGTAGGTACCTATATAATATTTGTTACAATTTTCCTCATATTCATTATTGAAACGTATTGTTTCCATTATCAATTATCAATTAAACCTATTATCATTTTATATAGCACAACGGTTCTGATTTCATTCTGAGAAAAGCTGTTTTTCATTCATTTTTATTCCATACAGACAAGTTTGTCAACATTATAATTCATATCACGTCAAAATGTTATAGCTTGAGACATTTTATGTGCGTTTATTGAAAATGATAAACTTTGCAATGAAATAAAATCTGCATCAATTATAAAATTAATCAATTATGGTGCATTCCAACAATATTTTAATATTAATTTAGCAAGTTTGGGACTCAGCTGACACCAATAAATGTTTTTTATCCACAACCACATAACTTGAAGTTTTGTCCACGACCACCTAATAATAAGTCGATATTTTACCTCCTAACAAAAGGTATATGGTACCCATATATCTACTAGAGTGAATTATTGTTCATAATACACTGGAGTGTATTATGGTTCATAATTCACGACTAGAGATGGGGGTACAATATGAAATAAACTTTTAAATCAGTGTATTTTGTTCAGGTTCGTATCGATAAAATATCGAAATCTTTAGTATTGATACTTTTCATAACGACATTTTCTAGTATTAAATATTTCAAAACAATATATTAATAACGGTACGTTGTATTGATACTTTACACGGTATCGCCCATCTCTATATATGTCAAATTATTTAATTTTGACGTTAGTAATACCAAATTGTTACGAACTTGCTATATTACTGCAACGATGAATTCATTGAATTCGGATAGTGGAAATGAACGTTCTTGTACACCAACTGAAATAAAAAAAAAGCGGCGAAATTAACGACTGTAGGACTGCTGCCAGAAAAATCGAAAGATAACTATATGTTTACATATTATAACTTCATGAACTGGAGGTTAGTTGACTTTTATTTAAAAAAGAAATCAAGGGTCGTGGACAAAGTATAGTATTCTACTCGCAATTTATGGCCAGTATTCACTCGGGTGACTTGCTCCCCTCGCCTGCGGCTCGGGACGCAAACGTCACCCAGCGTGAATAATGGCTATCATAAATTGCTCGTTTAATAATATACTATTATCCACTCATGAAGCATATAAAGTACCACTTTATTAACTAGTGGAATAATGAAAAATGAATGAATGATTTTTGACGTTACCGTTGCTGTCAGAGCGAAATGGCCTATCACTTTTTCATGAAATCTGATTCTAAATGATGGATAAAACGTTGTATTGCATTCGTGTTTTAGTTGAGTTTTATCCATCTGAGAATATTAAACCCTCGAGCTTTGCTCTCGGATTTAAACTTTCTTGCGTGGATATAACAGTACTTAAAACACTAATGCAATGGATAACTATTATGCTTGGGTTAACAAAACAGAAAAAAGGTTTGATAATGCAAAATTAAAAATAGTAGTAGAGTGCGAACGCAATAAAAATATCAGGTATAAAAAACAGGGAAAAGCTCCTATAGACCTATTTCCTAATTTCAAGAGATCCACTAGTTTTAACTTAGGTGAATGCCCCTATTTTATATCCAGTACACTTCCGCAAGTATGTGAATCGTGGTTTCTTCTTGCTTATCTAGTATGAGCTTATTGAGGTGTCCATTAAGGTAACAATATTATATATATTAAAACATCTTCCAAAAATGTTGAACTAGTAAAGAGGGAATGAAAACGTTAACCAAGGACTAAAAAAATGAAGTGGGTTCGGGTTAAATTGCTGAGAATCTATAAAAATGGATTAACGATTTGCAATTACCTATGTTGAATATATATAATTATAGTTATCGTTAATTTGCATTTTTATTGTTCTTTGTACCTGTGTCAATGATCCCAGCAGTGAGAGGCGTGAATGTGAAATACAAAAAAGGATTACTAACATTCTAACCATAAAAACAAAAAATTCGACGCAATATGGTCTAAGGAGCCACTCGATTGCAAACCATGACAAGACTCAAAAAATCGCAAAACTTTTGCTCACAGGATTGTTGATTGAGCTATTTTGTGGAAAAATCGATGATTCAATCAACATATATATTTGATAGTTTTACAGTGATTCACTGACCACAATATCATGTTAAGTCGTGAACTCACTAGCGATGTGACCAAAATTCACAGAGTAGACGCGTGTCACTGCTGCTGCGACATGTACGCGATCAACCTTCGAACAGTTCGTTAAGTTCTCGAGCTGTTCTCGAATAGTTTGCGAACTTTTTCGAGCTTGGTGTATACGCCTATTCGCGAACAGTTCTAGAGCAGCCCGGCAGTTCGTTTGGAATTCCGAGTCGAGTCAGTACTTTCAAACTTAGTATGTGTGTGGAAGTTGACTGTTCGGTATCATGAGTGCAGTTCTAGTTCGAACTTTTCAACGAACTGGACCGAACTGAACACAGTACTGGAACTCTTCTTGTGTGGACGAAGTGTTTGGGAGCTGCTCGGGTTCAATTCCTCGCGAATTGTTCATTTCGGTCTGTATCCAACTCAAGCAACTACCGATAATCGGTTTTTCCTACGAACACAGTGGGTTTGTGGGTCGTCCGTCAGTTACGGAAGCCGGGTTAGCTCATTGGGGACTGGTGGACTGGTGGTACTGTACATGTCCACTTCCACGCACTTTCGTAGTCAGTTAATACAAGTAGCACATGAATACGGAACTTGGAACCGACATGCTGTTCGTACGACCTGTGCTAAAACTATTTACAGCGGTACCCACTATAGTTTGTTGCAATTAGAATTGCAGACCGCCAGTGGGTAGACTCCGACACAAAGAAGAATGGGCACTCATTTTTGTCTTAGCTTGGTGTGACCTTCATGGCCCATTCTTCTTTGAATCGTACTTAACCCGGCAGCATTTGCTACCGTCAGAATAGTACTGTCGCGCAACAATTTAGCTGTAATTTTTCGCGAGATCTACCGCAACAAAAAACGATGCTGGAGACCAGGCCAAGTGTTTCTTCGTACCAACACACGTTTGCATTGTCACTGTCATCCACTGAGAAATGAATTTATATTAAATGCAATTATATTTTTGATATGTTTGTAAATACCAACGGGGTCAACTCCTTGTACTTTTTAGCTCAAAAACACTTGTCACCTGGTCATTACATTGTTTTGTCGCAGCATAATCTTATTTTTCAATCATTTCTATACCAAGGATCAGCCATGAAATGCTTTTTCCTACAAAATGATCAGTATATGTTGCTATCCTATAGTCAAACATTGATATAACTTGTAAGCTTACATTAAATATATGAAAAAAGGTTTTCTTTCGATTAAAATTTGAAGGAATCAAACATGAGTTTAATTTGTGATATTTCTAGAATCTCATTCCGTACATATTTGGTTACAGGTTGTTGTGTCTTACTGAACAAAGGATTAGAGGTATCGAACCTTCTAAAGTGGTTAGATAACTCATGTTCTGCTGAATCACTATCAAACGTGCGTTGTCTGAAATTGTATAAATAAAGATGATTACAACACGTCGCGGGCGCTATAAATGAGGCCAAACCATACGATTACTGTAAATAATTTTCAACATAATGACTGTTAGATACGGATCAGATTATTATCGAATAAATGTCCCAATAATTAACATTGTTGAAAATTTATGAACCATTGTGTTATGGCTCTATTAGTTGATATAGCTAGCTAATATGTTTACCGGTTAAGTGTAATGAACTTATACAGAGTGGTCCTTCGTAATTACGTAGCAATTTTAATAACTTAGATTCAGTGAGGAGTTATATGCAGACCGTAAATAATAATAAATCCAGTTTATTCATCACATTAATTAACACATATCAGAATATAGAGGTTTTGAATAGATATGGTGATTAAAAGGAGAAGTTCAGCTAATGCTGCTTTTTAGCTTGACTCATAGAAAATGAAGACAAAAATGCAAATGGTAGATTGGACAAAATGAGCATTATAAATGTCCTATAGACTAAATCGTTATAATCGTTATGAAATATAATGGAGTCACAGTTCATGTAACAAGGAAGATCTACCAAGAAAATCCTTTACCCACGACCCCCCCTGTAATCAGTCAATAACACACAGTCAGTATCAATGTAATGACATCTATTACGCACTGTAAAAAAAACGCACAGCTGTAAAGTAAACCGCACGGCTTCCCTAGCAACATCTTAGCAACTGTCAATAGACGTCAGCATTTTATTCAAAATTTACTATTTGAAAACATTCGATATGGCTACGTTTAACTATGAAAAGCCCAAAGGGCTGATTATGTGTATTGATTATAATTGAAAAATGGACTTTCGATTATCAACAATATATTAATAATGATTAAACGTTAGTTCTTCAATGTGCTTCTTTCATTTGTAATAGAGTAATAGAGATGGAGTTTACCAAGCACCTCTAATTATGTAACTGTTATTTCTTATGCTTCTTATAAAAAATACAAGTACAAGTAGGTCGGAGGTGAAGTATAGTACGTAACTCGTGTTGTAAAGCATTTTACGCACTCACGGAATAACGCACTCGCCGCTACGGGGCATCGTGCGTGAATGCTTCTTACCACACACGTTACGTAATATACTATTAACATGTAGGATCAGAATTCTACTGTAATAGGTTGCATTTTTCGCAAGCCAAAAATGAGAAAAATCGTTGAAATGAAGATATTTTGTGGTGAGGGACTACTAGTGTCATAAATACTTTGTGCACTAAAACTTTATAGGCCAAACATATAGAGAATAGAAAAAATTCAAACCAGAGGGATTCAAGTCCCATAAAAAGTGGAAATTGGTCAACATTGAAGTACTTTTGGCTCTATTAATGTGTACAAAACTTTAAAAAATCTTCATTAGTTTCAAGTAGTGCTACCTTGAGAAGATCTTATTAGCCTAGCTGTATTGTATAAATACGTTTTTCCTCTTGGAAATGCTATTTAAATGGATTTTGGAAAATGAAGGGAGTTAATTTTATCGACGTTCATAAATGAGAAATTTATGGCTCGAAATTTCAACAAATAACAGTGGTTGTGTCGATTATAATTTTGCTATTTTGCCATCTGAAATCAATTATACACCGAAATACAATACGGTTTGTAATACCAAAAAAAATTACCTCGTATTAAACACATCGATATTGCCAGTCACGATTTTTCGTGGTTAAATTACATTTTGTGATTATTGATATGCCGGGGCATCATTATTTCATGTTCGTCGAAAACTGTAAGCATGCTAAATCTTTTTTTTTTATTAAATATTTTAATAACATCCCAACAATGAAGGTTGTATCTGAATTGTTGATTTGCTCATTACATTTTTTATTTTGCTCACTAGTCTCCAGTGCAAAAAACGGCCCATTCAGAATGATAACAGATCTGATACTTTTCAATTATTTTATTTTGCACCCAATGTTGATAATACAAAAATAAAATGAAGGAAATTATATCTTCTCAAATCATCAGCATCGAGCCAAAAATAAGGAAGCTGTTGACATAGTATATAATAGAGCATTTTGTGATTCTCAACCTCACCCCTTTACATATTGTGGTGGATAGTGTTGCAGAAAGAACAAGATACAGACTAAGTAGAGAGGGAATCATTAAAAAAAAACACCTCCTCACTTCTTAGAAATCAGACAACTTGGGACATGCCACAAGACGGTATGATGAAAAAGTATAACTTTTCAAAGAAATTCGTTACGGAAATGAGCAACAAGAAGGAATGGGATCCAAATACCATTACCAGACTTGGAAAGAATGCCATTCAATGGTACACAGACGGCTCAAAAGCAATAGAAGGAACTGGGATAGGAGTGTTCGGGCCAGGAACCAAACACTCTGAAAGCTTGGGAAAACCCCAAGTATCTTTCAAGCGAAAATCCACGCCATAAGAAAGTGCGCCCAGTTCAATATTGATAAAGGATACAGAAGACAAAGGATTATCATAATGTCTGATAGTCAAGCAGCCATTAAGGCAATGAGCTCTTGTGTAA